>NC_069463.1:31032904-31054183 GCF_026875155.1 Cherax quadricarinatus
TTTATTTTTTTTTTTTTAAATTTACTGTTTTTCAAGGGGGAATTGACTCTCCACACCCAGCAGAGCACTCTTGTACAACACCTGTTCCTTCAATTCCGGTCTTGAATTTTCCATTAGATCAATGGTAAACATCAGGCTAATGTACATTACAACATCATGGAATCTTCAGAGTCACAAGGTTACACACGCTTCTTATTCATCAGATTTACGGTATTACGTCAGAGAATGTTCTCGCAACCCAAATTCGGGATGCGACCCTGAGTTTAGGAACTCCCGTTTTAGCTTTTAAGAGAAGGGTGGTCAACCTTAAAATGTTGACTTATTTGGCATGAGGCTCGCGGGTCACAATGGTAATTTTTTCTTCCAAAAAACGTAATACATGCAAGACTACACACTGGGCCACACAATTAATGTTGATAGGTTCACATATATGGCCAAAACACACTGCAAACATTTCTGGTAGTGACAGCTGGCAGTCCAACAAGCCGCTTCATTGTAATGATACCTTAACGCATTTGTGTTTGACTGGTACTTGATGGCAGGTAAATAATACAAATTTATTCCTCGAGTTCGATGAACATGAATAAAACTGATAACTAATGATTGAAATGTGATAAAAGTAAAATGAATAAAAATTACTATTAAAACTAGTGCGATTTTATGCTTGCCTAGTAATGGGAAGACTGCATTAACTGGAAATGTATCATATCTGGTCAATGGTCAAGTGGAAGTCTCCAGGGGTCATTAACCCACCTATCTCGTCTTTTGATTTCAGCTGTTTTATCATTAAAAGTAATTCTACATAAAAGTTCACTGCAGAATACTGAGTGTATCTTGGGTTTAAAATAATTTAGACTGGCAAAAATAAATGTTGCAAACCTGTTTCAAGAAACTATGAGATCTTTATCTTTCTGGTCAGCAAAAATGGGTAAGACTAGATAACACAGTTCTTGCTGAATAATTGTCTTTCTACTGAACTTGTGCTGGGATTGTCACCTGTCATATCCAAATCTCTCTCAGTTCAACAATTAGTTTAATTTTTCCGTAAAACATTAAAAGGATGCCAGATATCTTCCTTAAATTTGGCGACAAAAGTCAGCGCTGCATGACCCTTGTTCGTTTAAGCGCTTTCTTTAAATTATTATGATTCTTGTCAAATTATTATAATGTGCAAGAATACAAATCATTCTTCTAAAACACAAACGTTGATACCTGCGATGAGTTGCGTGTTTTGCGGGGAGACCGCGGAACCAAGACCTGCGAGTATTGCGGTGTTTGTGCTGGGGACCGACGGAACCAAGTACCTGGAGTGAGTTGCGGTTTGTGCGGGAGACGACGGAACCAAGACCTGCGAGTAGTTGCGTGTTTGTGCTGGAACCGACGGAACCAAGAACCTGCGAGTGAGTTGCGGCGTTGCTGGAGACCGACGAACCAAGAACCTGCGAGTGAGTTGCGGTGTTGTGCTGGAACCGACGGAACCAAGAACTGCGATGATTGCGGTGTTGTGCTGGAAAACCGACGAACCAAGACCTGCGAGTGAGTTTGCGGTGTTGTGCTGGGAACCGACGGAACCAAGACCTGCGAGTGAGTTGCGGTGTTGTGCTGGGAGACCGACGAACCAAGAACCGGGCGAGTGAGTTGCGGCGTTGTGCTGGGAGACCGACGGAACCAAGTACCTGCGAGTGATTTTGCGTGTTGTGCTGGGAGACCGACGGAACCAAGTACTGCGAGTGATTTTGCGGTGTTGTGCTGGGAGACCGACGGAACCAAGTACCTGCGAGTGAGTTGCGGTGTTGTGCTGGGAGACCGACGGAACCAAGTACCTGCGAGTGAGTTGCGGTGTTTTTTGCTGGGAGACCGACGAACCAAGAACCTGCGAGTGAGTTGCGGCGTTGTGCTGGAGACCGAGGGAAAACCAAGTACCTGCGAGTGAGTTGCGGTGTTGTGCTGGGAGACCGACGGAACCAAGAACCTGCGAGTGAGTTGCGGTGTTGTGCTGGGAGACCGACGGAACCAAGAACCTGCGAGTGAGTTGCGGTGTTGTGCTGGGAGACCGACGGAACCAAGAAAGTTGTCATCTTGCAGTTGATCTTGATGTAATTGTGTGTCGCAAAGTTCCACATATTAATTGAACGATATTTTTCCTTAGGGCAAAGAAATGCAAAAACGTTTTTCCAGCAGTCTGGTACCTGACATTTCAATATTTTGTTAGATACCTTCAGCAGTCAGTTTAAGAAAAAAATTAATTTCCTACCTGAGGTTTGTAATTATCTGTAAATTTCCCAGGCAACACTTACCATCACATATCTCAACCCTAATATTTTGATACCTTATACATTTTGGTGAAATATGCGGTTTAGTTGAATGCAATTTAATCCATTTTCCTGTACAACCGCAACTAATCCTACTTCACTGCAGTTATTATTCTTCTGCCGTCAGACTTTAAATCATCCAAATTCACTTACAGTTGACTCAAGTTCTGCATAAATACCTGAATATTTTGCATAACCTGGAATTTTCATTCCGATTACTTCATTTAGCCAGAAATGCTCACCTTCAGTACGTGTAAATGTTGTTGTTGTTGTTGTTGTTGTTGTTGTCTGTATTTCCTCCAAAATCAACGAAGAGGCTTTCCGTTGCTTTAATATATTTAGTGTTTTGGCGGAAATATTTTCATTCATTTTACTTAGTCTTCTTGCAATTGTTTGAAAAGACATTGATACACTTACAAATTTTTCGGCAATATTATTTTTTTCCCCGATCGATTGTAAGATTTTCCCTGCAAACTTATCGTGTGTCCCATATCCGAGTAACTTTTTCCAAAAGCAACAGAGAAAGTTGATATGATGCCGGAAAATTTGCAATTTGCTCTTTGTAAAGGTTAGAGAGTGCAGCGTCTTGTGTGTGATGTTTGCTTCTGATGTTCATTATACCATCAGTTATTAGTTCATAATTTACGTATATACTAGACTTACTGTGTTCCATGTTCTGTGATGCTGCTTAATATGTCCAAGTACACGAAAATAGAAGCAGACACATTACTGGACTAAGAAATGATAAAATAATAAAAGGTCACAGTGGCGAGAAGTCGCTATCAATTAATGTCATGATGGCGCATTGGTGTCGTATTTTCTCCTGTTCTTTAAACAGAGCATCAGCTTATAGGCAGGGATAACATAAGAGTTCTCTATTATTAGGTATCCGGGGAGGGGATACCTTATAATAGTTGTTTAAATTTATAACGTAAGAATACCTCATCCGATCGGTTTCAAATTTTCATCGCTATTGTGGGAATTTATTGAGTTCGAGAAATCCCACACTACCATTGTCCCACAGGACCATTGTAACAAGCAGTAGAAACCTTTAAAATCCACGCAGACAAACAGCATAAGTCATGAGCCATCACATAATTATTGATAGGATTACACTAATTTAATAATTACAAATTTTAGGTAGAATTGGTGTGTTGGAACTAATAACTGAATTAAAATGTGTAATTTTAGGCTTTAATATGTTTACATTAATAGAGATATTAGATAAGTAGAGACATCTAGCGGTGCTCCAATGAACTAATGAGGAAGAAGGGTGCTGGCAGCCATCTTCTGGGACAAGGACCTGCGGCAACAAGAACTCCCTACAAGTTACTAGCTCAGGGACCCATGTGGTTTTCCAAAGTTATCTGGCAGGTAACATCGTTCTACAGAGGCCTCCTAACGAATTTGTGGATACAAGTCTCTGCTCCGGACCCGTTATGTAACTTAACCTCTAGCGACATGGCCACAATAACTTACGTTTATTAAGTGTGCCAATGACAACGATCAGGTAATTTGTAATTGATATTGACCTATTACAATTTTACTCCTGAAAGTGTTGTACAAGCCACTTGTGAAACTGAGATGGTGGGAGTCTTGGGGGACGGTGTCAATAGTCCTTGCTAGAGAGAGCTTAGAACCCAATTACCCTCCAATCCTCCCTTCCCATTCCATCCATTTCATCTCCCCCTTTTTTTCTTTCCTACCAACTCCCAACCTTTCTCCATCCCGTTGGTAGCCTCTGGGGTCCTCCCCTCTGGCATTACGCTCCATGAGGTTCCTCGGGTGTAGTGTAGTTTGCCGTGGAATCTGGATTATCTGGAGGTCCCCTGCTCCCTTTCTGAATTTCCGAGAAGTGGATGGAGTGTCCTGCAGATGACAGGTGTATCTCCAAAGACTGCCTTTCGGATCAGGGAGGTAACAACCGAAGGAGATATGCTTTGTGGCGGATTTCCGACCGCCCTTTCTTTTGTCTACGGAGGTGGCTTGGTAGATGTGAGGTTGCTATCCATGTGCGCTGGTTTACTGGCGTGAAGGGTAGGGTATGGAAAGAGCAAAAGATAGAGAAGTTGAGGAAAAAGCTAGAGAGAATGAATTGCGAGAGACAGAAAGATCGCTAGATAGAGAAATCACGCCTTGAATTAAAAAATAAAAAGTTAACTTTTACACAACAGCAGTTAGAGGAAGGAGTAATTGAACATCATGCAGCTAGTCCACATATTCCAACACCTAATTTACCTCCCTTCACAGAGGGGGAAGACATAACTTCATACATTATCAGGTTTGAAAATACCGCTACCCTCTGTGAATGGCCTGCTGACACCTAGGCTACCAGGTTAGGAATGTTATTTTCTGGTACAGCTTTGAATATCTATGCAACTTTGTCGCAGGATATCATATGCAATTATAACCTACTGAAGACGGCAATCCTTAAAGCATACCAAAAAACCACAAATTCTTATAGGAAAGATTTCAGGTATGCCACCTTACAGCCTGGCCAGAACTTTCAGCAGTTACAGGTAACACTCTTTCGTTTGTTCGACTTATGGACAGAGAGTTCAGGAATTGATCACAGTTATGAATCTCTTAAGACTTCATGGTTGCTGACCAGTTCCTGACAGCTCTTCCTCACCAGATAAGAACATTCATTAGAGAACGTAACCTGATTAAAGCTGATGAAGTTGCTGAGGCCGCTGACTTGTATGCTGAGGTTCACAATTCCTATAAAGACCTAAAGGGATCGAACCCTAAGGGCAAGGGTTCACCAGATCTTAAGAAATCAAAGCCTCTAGTGGAAAGTAAACTAACTTCTTTTATTCCTGTTTGTCATTTATGTGGTGTTAAGGGACATAAACGTCCCGATTGTCCTAAGAAACTGCAAAAAGTTGGAAGATGTTTTAAAGACTGTAATGACCAAGCACCCTTCTGTTCAGGAACAGTTAATGGACTTAATGTATCTACCATTTTACGAGACACTGGATGCACATGTATAGTAATTTCTGATAAGCTCTTCCCTAACCTTAAAGAAACTCATTCCTCTGCTCTACTTTCTGACTACTTGGGCCGTACAGACATTTTTCCTACCATCCGTTGTTACATTAGGTCTAAATGGTTCACAGGTTGGTCTGAAGCCGTACTAGCTCCCATCACTTCTTGTTCCGTACTAATAGGTAATGTAAAAGGTGCCATTCTTCCTTCTGAGGTGCTGTATAGCCCTTGTGGCTTAGCGCTTCTTTTTGATTATAATAATAATAATAATTCCTTCTGAGGTTGACCTTTCATCACCAAAGATGGACATAAGTTTGTCAGTTCCTCTTCCTGTAAAGTCAGAAAAGCCCCTCGACAGTTCAGATGAGGCAGTGTCTTGTGATATTCATGTGGGGTTAGAAACCAGTGATACTACTCTCGAAAGCAAGGTTGTAGGATCACCGGTTCACTTGTTAGATGAAAGTGAGGATATCGCCTCCGATACTATAAATGTCTTGACTAGGGCTCAGACCAAAGCCCAGGCTTCTCCTACTGTCCATCCTTTGATTTTCCCTGACTTTAAGCCTTTAGACATATCGAAGGACTCCTTTGTCAATTTACAATGTAATTGGCCTTCTCTTCAGAATTGCCATAATGCCGCTAGACAAAATCAAGTTATCCAAAGGAAAAACTTTTCATATAAATTTGAATATATAAAAGATATCTTGTATAAATCAGTATTCAAATTAAATTCAGATGAGATAGACTATTCCATCTGAGTTGTTCCAAGCCAATGCAGAGAAACTGTTCCTAAAATGGCTCATGACCTGCCAGTGGCCGGACATTTCTCGCATCGGGAAACCTTAAATAAAATTAGGGAAACCTATTTTTGGCCCAAAATGTCTTCAGTTATCACTACATATTGTAGACCGTGTAAAGTTTGCCAACTGTCATCCTCCCGAGGTACCAGGCGAGTACCTATGGTCAAAATGCCAATCTTTACGGTACCGTTTGAAAGAGTAGCTATTGACATCGTTGGTCCTTTATCACCACTTTCATCTGGGGGACATAGATATATTTTAACATTAGTTGATTATGCTTCGAGTTTCCCTGAAGCTGTACCCTTAAAATCCATAACAACTACAGAGGTGGCTGAAGCACTTTGTCCATCTTCTCTAGAGTTGGCATGGCTAGAGAAATTTTGTCTGACCGTGGGACACAATTCACATCTGACTTAATGCAACATCTCTACCAACTTCTCCCAGCTGTAATGGGAGGATTGAGCGCCAGCATTCGGTTCTCAAGTCCATTTTAAGGAAACGTTGCTCCCTTAAACCTAAGGAGTGGCATCGTTACCTACCCTGTGCTTTGTTTGCCATGAGGGAAGTTCCCCGTGACTCTTTTGGACTTCTCTATGGTAGACAGGCCAGAGGCCCATTGTCCATCCTTCATGACTTAGGGACTAATGAGGAGGTGAATGCTAAGGTTCAGTCTTCTTACCAGTTTCTCCTTGACCTTAGATCCTGAGGAGACCTCTGACATAGTTTCGAAAAACTTAAGCTTATCAATGGACCAATACAAAACCTATTTTGATACTAAAAGTCAGAGGAGAAGTTTTAAAGTAGGGGATGAAGTTCTGGTACTTTTAGCAATAAAGTCAAGTTATTAGTAGCTTGGAAAGGTCCGTATAAGGTACTGAAAATTTGTGGGAAAGTTGATTACCTCATAGAAGTCAAGGGGAAGCCTAAGCTTTATCATATCAACGTTCTTAAGAAATATTACCGAAGAAATTCGGTTAACTACTTGAATGACTTTGATTTAGTTTTTCCACACGCACTTGAGAAGACAACTGAGGAGTGTAATGTGTGTGTAAGTGACACCTCTAACGTAGAGTATGACTTGGTGACTCTTGACCAGTCAGGTGCGACAAACATTAATATCAATGAGTCTTTGGATGACCATAAGAAACATGAACTACTTCAAGGTGTGAGTAAATTCTCAGATGTTTTTACGGATATTCCAGGTGTCACCTCCACGGTAGTCCATAAGATTGACTTAGTCAGGGACAGCCCCTATCAAACGAAATTATACCCAGTTCCAGTTCACCTTAGGGATGCATTTGACCGATAGGTAGATTATTAAAACTAAAGATCATTGAACCTTCAGTATCTGCATATTGCTCACCAGTAGTCATGGTTAAGAAGGAAGACAATTCATATAGACTTGCTATTGACTTGCTCTGGCCTCACTGCCAAGCCGAAGAAATGCTTCCTTGGGTATAACAAGATTAGATATCTCGGATTGATTCTTTCCAATACCTCTTTGCAGCCTCTCCCCAGTAAGATCAAAGCTTTATTAAAGTTTAAATTCCCCAAAACCAAGAAGCTCATGCGTAGCTTTCTTGGTTCTGTAAATTTTTATGCACGGTTTATCCCCATCATTACCGATCTTACAGGCATCTTATCTGACTACCTTAAAAAGTCTGTAAAGGAACCTCTTGAACTTTCCGACGTAGCTCGGGAAAAGTTTAATGAGATTAAAAACATCTCAAAAGACCCTATACTTAAGATTCCAAATATTAATAAACCATTTTGTTTAAGAACTGATCCCTCCAATACCGGCTTAGGTGCAGTGTTACTACAGTACCATGATGGTACACCCTACCATAGAAAAGGAATGTTTAGCCCTTGTGTGGGGCATCTCCAAGCTTAAATTTTATTTACTGGGAAAAGAATTCATCTTGGAGACGGATCACAAACCTTTGATATACCTAGAAACTTTTAAGGGAATCAGCAGTCGCCTCTTGAGGTGGACATTGGCACTCCAAGCTTTTAAGTTTCATATTTTGTATATCAATGGTTCATCCAATTATTTCTCTGACTGGTTAAGTCGTGACAGTCTGTAGAAGATTTGGTACCTTACGCGACTTCCACGTGTGAGAACTTTTTTCTCGCCTATTCTTCTTATACTCTTTGACTATAAGTCTTGGTATGGGGGAGTGTGAGGGAAAAGTTCAACAGATAGGAGTAGCGAGCGAGTATATGGTGACGATAGTTTGATTGCCAGTCTGCTTGTTAAGGTAGGGTCAGTGTGTAGCTCCCGCTATCCCCCCCTCCTTTCTCCACCCCAAAAGGTGATGTGTAGGGCTCTGACCAGATGGTAATCACTTGACTCACAGCTCCCAGCACAACTAAGTAAAAGCCTCTGCTCCTGTTTTTTAATGGATATATTGATTAAAAGTTTCACTTTTAACCCATTTTTAAGACTTAGTTCATTCTGCCTTGATTTCCATGTGCTTTTAGATAATCACCATGTTTTTTAAATACTTTACTTATCATGGAGAGTGATTTCTTAGGCAGTGGGTAACCTTTGTCTCTTTCTAGCCTGGAATGTCAGCTCGGGTCATCTGGCAACCAAAGAAACAGTGTTGAAGGAGATGAACTTCACATGAGTTCTGAGACGTCACCATTTTATCTACGTACCTGATAAGTGTAACCAACCCCAGGCAACTACCTCTCATCTTTGCAGTGGTGAAAGACCTGCATTCCTATCATCTTAGACTAATAAAGACTAGAGACTCTGTGAAGAACTAGTCGTTGGGTTGTCACTCAACATCTGTGACCCCCCCCCATCAGCAACGGCTACAATTTCTGCAACACGTGGTGTCAACAACATCAGACACCCCAGTCTAACTGTACATAGCGTGAATTCAGATATTTTTAGATTTCATTTTTCATTTCTCTTTCAAGCAGGATAAAAATTCATATTTAATTGTTTTATATTTTCATTTCTAAATAATAGTGTTTATATTTGACTGTTATTATTTTTTTTTATTCATTAATTTTCCTGAGGAGGAGCCAGCCTTGGTAATGCTTACTGAAGTTGTTACAGGGCTGAGTAAACCTTCACAGTGTGGGAAGGGAAGAGTGGGAGGGAGAGGGGAAGGGAAGAGTGGGAGGGAGAGGGGAAGGGAAGAGAGGGAGAGAGAGGGGAAGGGAAGAGTGGGAGGGAGAGGGAAAGGGAAGAGAGGGAGGGAAAGGGAAGAGAGGGGAGGGAGAGGGGAAGAGTGGGAGGGAGAGGGAAAGGGAAGAGAGGGAGGGAGAGGGAAAGGGAAGAGAGGGAGGGAAAAGGAAGAGAGGGAGAGAGGGTGAGAGTAAGGGAAAGACTGTAGGTAGGAGCGTTAAATGGCAGCTTAAAATGGGTTCGGTATCTACAGCAGTTTTAAGTGGGTTCAGTAGCTACAGCAGTTTTAATAGGTTCAGTAGCTACAGCAGTTTTAATAGGTTCAGTAGCTACAGCAGTTTTAATGGGTTCAGTAGTTACAGCAGTTTTAATGGGTTCAGTAGCTACAGCAGTTTTAATGGGTTCAGTAGCTACAGCAGTTTTAATGGGTTCAGTAGCTACAGCAGTTTTAATGGGTTCAGTAGCTACAGGAGTTTTAATAGGTTCAGTAGCTACAGCAGTTTTAATGGGTTCAGTAGCTACAGCAGTTTTAATAGGTTCAGTAGCTACAGCAGTTTTAATAGGTTCAGTAGCTACAGCATTTTAATGGTTTCAGTAGTTACAGCAGTTTTAATGGGTTCAGTAGCTACAGCAGTTTTAATGGGTTCAGTAGCTACAGCAGTTTTAAAAGGTTCAGTAGCTACAGCAGTTTTAATGGGTTCAGTAGCTGCAGCAGTTTTAATAGGTTCAGTAGCTACAGCAGTTTTAATAGGTTCAGTAGCTACAGCAGTTTTAATAGGTTCAGTAGCTACAGCAGTTTTAATGGGTTCAGTAGCTACAGCAGTTTTAATGGGTTCAGTAGCTACAGCAGTTTTAAAAGGTTCAGTAGCTACAGCAGTTTTAATGGGTTCAGTAGCTGCAGCAGTTTTAATGGTTCAGTAGCTACAGCAGTTTTAAAAGGTTCATAGCTACAGCAGTTTTAAATGGGTTCAGTAGCTGCAGCAGTTTTAATAGGTTCAGTAGCTACAGCAGTTTTAATAGGTTCAGTAGCTACAGCAGTTTTAATAGGTTCAGTAGCTACAACAGTTTTAATGGGTTCAGTAGCTACAGCAGTTTTAATGGGTTCAGTAGCTACAGCAGTTTTAATGGGTTCAGTAGCTACAGCAGTTTTAAGTGGGTTCAGTAGTTACAGCAGTTTTAATGGGTTCAGTAGCTACAGCAGTTTTAATGGGTTCAGTAGCTACAGCAGTTTTAATGGGTTCAGTAGCTACAGCAGTTTTAATGGGTTCAGTAGCTACAGCAGTTTTAATGGGTTCAGTACTACAGCAGTTTTAATGGGTTCAGTAGCTACAGCAGTTTTAATGGGTTCAGTAGCTACAGCAGTTTTAATGGGTTCAGTAGTTACAGCAGTTTTAATGGGTTCAGTAGCTACAGCAGTTTTAATGGGTTCAGTAGCTACAGCAGTTTTAATGGGTTCAGTAGCTACAGCAACTTTAAAGATAACTTTCCCACAGACTTGAAGTAACTATGAGCACAAGTGCTGTTTTAAAGCCATTTATGGATCTAGTAAAGCACAGATTGTTATATGCACCTTATTGAAGACAAGTTGGAAAATATTTTCATTCTGAAACAGAAATTATCAAACTGTAGATAACTGATGATCATAATTAATGATCATAAGTCTAACAACCTGTACAGGAAACGTAAGATAATCAAATTGAGTCTAACGCTGGAATAATCACATAAAAACTACATCATACAAAATCTTCAAAACTCACACTAGTATCAAGGTGTTTAACTCACTATCACACTACCCATAGTCCACACAGTTTATGTGTGTGTAGATACCATCCAGTCAAATACACACCACATAGTCCACACAGTTTATGTGTGTGTAGATACCATCCAGTCAAATACACACCACATAGTCCACACAGTTTGTGTGTGTGTAGATACCATCCAGTCAAATACATACCACATAGTCCACACAGTTCATGTGTGTGTAGATACCATCCAGTCAAATACACACCACATAGTCCACACAGTTCATGTGTGTGTAGATACCATCCAGTCAAATACACACCACATAGTCCACACAGGTCATGTGTGTGTAGATACCATCCAGTCAAATACACACCACATAGTCCACACAGGTCATGTGTGTGTAGATACCATCCAGTCAAATACACACCACATAGTCCACACAGGTCATGTGTGTGTAGATACCATCCAGTCAAATACACACCACATAGTCCACACAGTTCATGTGTGTGTAGATACCATCCAGTCAAATACACACCACATAGTCCACACAGGTCATGTGTGTGTAGATACCATCCAGTCAAATACACACCACATAGTCCACACAGGTCATGTGTGTGTTGATACCGTACAGTCAAATACACACCACATAGTCCACACAGGTCATGTGTGTGTAGATACCATACAGTCAAACACACACCACATAAATCACTGTGTAGTTACACACTAAAATAAAAATGTTCATACAATCCCAGTATAGACTTGGGTACACAAAGCTGGACAAGTATTAAAAGTATTCACTATTTAGAATACAGAAGCGACCCTCTCCCTGGAGCTGAGTGTTGACACTCTCCCTGGAGCTGAGTGTTGACACTCTCCCTGGAGCTGAGTGTTGACACTCTCCCTGGAGCTGAGTGTTGACACTCTCCCTGGAGCTGAGTGTTGACACTCTCCCTGGAGCTGAGTGTTGACACTCTCCCTGGAGCTGAGTGTTGACACTCTCCCTGGAGCTGAGTGTTGACACTCTCCCTGGAGCTGAGTGTTGACACTCTCCCTGGAGCTGAGTGTTGACACTCTCCCTGGAGCTGAGTGTTGACACTCTTCCTGGAGCTGAGTGCTGACACTCTCCCTGGAGCTAAGTGTTGACACTGTCCCTGGAACTGATTGCTGACACTCTCCCTGGAACTGAGTACTAACACTTTCCCTGCAACTGAGTGCTGACACTCTCCCTCTAGCCGAGTGCTGACACTCTCCCTCTAGCTGAGTGCTGACACTCTCCCTCTAGCTGAGTGCTGACACTCTCCCTCTAGCTGAGTGCTGACACTCTTCCTAGAACTGAGTGCTGACACTGTCCCTGGAACTGAGTGCTGACACTGTCCCTGCAACTGAGTGCTGACACTGTCCCTGCAACTGAGTGCTGACACTGTCCCTTGAACTGAGTGCTGACACTTTTCCTGGAACTGAGTGCTGACACTTTTCCTGGAACTGAGTGCTGACACTCTCCCTGGAACTGAGTGCTGACACTTTTCCTGGAACTGAGTGCTGATACTGTCCCTAAAACTGAGTGCTAACACTGTCCCTGGAACTGAGTGCTGACACTGTCCCTGGAACTGAGTGCTGACACTGTCCCTGGAACTGAGTGCTGACACTGTCCCTGGAACTGAGTGCTGACACTCTCCCTGGAACTGAGTGCTGACACTGGAACTGAGTGCTGACACTGGAACTGAGTGCTGACACTCTCCCTGGAACTGAGTGCTGACACTCTCCCTGGAGCTGAGTGCTGACACTGGAACTGAGTGCTGACACTGGAACTGAGTGCTGACACTGGAACTGAGTGCTGACACTGGAACTGAGTGCTGACACTGGAACTGAGTGCTGACACTGGAACTGAGTGCTGACACTGGAACTGAGTGCTGACAGTAAACATTCAAACAACGACAATAAAGTTCACATCTATGCTGCAAAATAAACATTATTTGATACATTAAGTATAAGGAAAAGACGCTCATTATGACGAAAGTATCTTGATCCAAGGAGTTGGAGTTATCCTTCTTTTTCTCTAAATAAGCCTAAATGCTTCCCACTTCCCAAAGTCTGTGACTAGAGCTTGGGAGGTTATTTTTTAAAAATTGGGTCAGTATAAAATATATAACATGTCTCAGTCGAACGAAATGAAGAAAAATGAAAACGAAGTCTCCATCAGGAGTCGAACCTGAGTCTGCCGTTTTAAAGACTGACAGCTGCCTCTCGATGCCATTATCTTCAGCGATGGGGTTATGGGTGCCAGCTAGTGAGACTAGTTCAGAATTATTTTTGCGAAATTATTGCATACACAAATTTCCGCTTGCCTTATTTGGCACCTGGGTGCCAGCCTCACTAGTTGGCCCCCAGGTGGTCAGTTTAAGGTGATCAGGTCTTACGTCCCAGTTAGAAGAAAACTGGATGTTACTAGCCACCAGAAAACCTATATACAAGAACGATTCAGGTGAACCAAGTCAAGTGCAGGATTTAAGTCACTAGTTCCTTGTATAAGCCATTTAAACTGCAGGTTTTCTGGTAAGATACTTAACAAGTGGACATAAATGGTGTAAAGTCTAAGATGATGTAAGATGCACAACAGAAACTGTAAGGTTGACTACAGCTGATGGTGTATTATATACACCAGTGATGGTGTAACGTCAACTACAAGTGAAAACACTATATGAAATACAATCGAAGGCATAAAGTGCGCACGACGAGTTAACTTTTCTCTCTGACGGATAAGTAAACTAAATTACAAGATACTTAGCAACAAATTAATATCAGCGGATTGTAAAAAACAATCGAAAGGAAGATGGATGTGTTTGTGAGGTGGATCTCGGAGGCTTCAGGACTCCGACGGTCCGTCTCATGATGTTTGTGAGGTGGATCTGGGAGGCTTCAGGACTCCGACGGTCCGTCTCATGATGTTTGTGAGGTGGATCTGGGAGGCTTCAGGACTCCGACGGTCCGTCTCATGATGTTTGTGAGGTGGATCTGGGAGGCTTCAGGACTCCGACGGGAAACAGTTTTTATGGTTAAATATTCACATATGACTGAGCAGCATGGTGATAGCTTATAATAACAGTAAAGACTGACCAGCATGGTGATAGCTTATAATAACAGTAAAGACTGACCAGCATGGTGATAGCTTATAATAACAGTAAAGACTGACCAGCATGGTGATAGCTTATAATAACAGTAAAGACTGACCAGCATGGTGATAGCTTATAATAACAGTAAAGACTGACCAGCATGGTGATAGCTTATAATAACAGTGAAGACTGACCAGCATGGTGATAGCTTATAATAACAGTGAAGACTGACCAGCATGGTGATAGCTTATAATAACAGTAAAGACTGACCAGCATGGTGATAGCTTATAATAACAGTAAAGACTGAGCAACATGGTGATAGCTTATAATAACAGTAAAGACTGAGCAGCATGGTGATAGCTTATAATAACAGTAAAGACTGACCAGCATGGTGATAGCAGGATGGGAGATTCGTCCGTATTTCTCAGGTAGGCAGAGGTGACTAGCTGTGCGGAACTCAGATATTTGAGTACCAGCGGAGCAGCAAAATACACCTCTACACTGCACGTTGATAAGGCGAACGGCTGAGTTTAAAGGCGGAGTTGGGGGATACAGGAGAACAGCAGGGGTGACTGAGCACGCACATTCGCCTCTCTTCACATAGTCAATATGGGCGAAAGTCTCAGGCAGAGAAGCAGTGCCTCGCTCAAGGTCACTGGCTGAGGCAGACTTCTCAAGAGTTACCAAGCACTGCAATACTCGTACAAATAGTTTACCCAAACCTGCAGAACGCACATGTGTCTTGGAATGAAACGAATTTTTAGTGTGTGCACACCTGGGTTACCAACTCAGGTTGGTAAAGGGATGAGTTTGTGCACATTTCAGAGGCACGAGTAGCAGTGGACTAGCAAAATTCACCTCTACACTGTATGTTGATAGAGGCGAAAGGCTGAGGTAAAATGAAAGGCAGAGGGGAAGCAGAGGCCTGTGAGGGCCTTTTCAAAAACGGAAAACTATTTCCAGTGTTTCACTAGGTAAATCCTCAGTCACAACTCGCACATAAGAGTTCTCGCAACACTGAAACTGTCTTCCAACAATGAGTTTTAATGATGACTTATCAGTCAGGAGAAATGGGTAGGCCTGCAAATTAGTAGGTCCAGATCCCCCCAGCACACGTCAACCACTCAACCGAGACTGCTTTCGAGAGTATCATCACTGGTGTTTAATCCCACATGAATCTCCCGAGACATTGTCTCATCTGAGCTTTCGAGGAGCTTCTCTGACTTTACAGGAAGAGGATCTGAAACACTTATGTCCATCTTTGGTGATGAAAGGTCAACCTCAGAAGGAAGAATGGCACCTTTTACATTACCTATTAGTACGGAGCAAGAAGTGATGGAGCTAGTACGGCTTCAAACCAACCTGTGAACCATTTAGACCTAATGTAGCAACGGATGGTAGGAAAAGTGTCTGTACGGCCCAAGTAGTCTGAATGTATAGCAGAGGAATGAGTTTTCTTTAAGATTAGGAACAGCTTAATCAGAAATGACTATACATGTGCATTCAGTGTCTCGTAAAATGGTAGATACATTAAGTCCATTAACTGTTCCTGAACAGTAGGTGCTTGGTCATTACAGTCTTTAAAACATCTTCCAACTTTTTGGACCATCTCTGAAGGACAATCTGGACGTTTATGTCCCCTAACACCCACAAATGACAAACAGGAATAAAAGAAGCCACTTTACTTTCCACTAGAGGCTTTGATTTCTTAAGGTCTGAATGAACCCTTGTCCTTAGGGTTCGATACTTTAGGTCTTTATAGGAATTGTGAGCATCAGATCCAAGTCAGCGGCCTCAGCAATTCGCAGCTTTAATCAGGTTTACGTTCTCTAATGAATGTTCAATCGGTGGGGAAGAGCTGTCAGGAACTGGTCAGCAACCATTGAGTCTCTAAAGAGATTCATACACTTTGAGTCAATTCATGAAACTCTCTATCCAAAAGTCGATAACAAAAGAAGGTGTTACTGTAACGCTGAAAGTTCTGGCAGGCTGTAACCCCCCACCACCCCCACCAAGGTGGCCATACCGGAAAGCCTTTCCTGTAAGAATTAGTGGTTTTTTGATATGCTTCAAGGTATTGCTTCTTCTAGTAGGTGATAATTAAATTATCCTGCGACAAAGTTGAATAGTTATTTACAAGCTGTACCGGAAAATAACCATTACTAAAGGGTAGCTAGGTGGAAGAGGCCATTCACAGAGGGTAGCAGTATTTCGAAACTGATAATGTATGAAGTTATGTCTTCCCCCTCTGTGGAATGTGGTGGTTTAAATTATGGTGTTTGAATATGTGCACTAGTGCATGATGTTCATTACTCTTACTCTAATTGTTGTTGTGTAAAAGTTAAACTTTTTATTCTCTAATGTCAAGGCGAGGATTTTTCAAGCTAGTAATCCTTTTCTCTCTCTATTACTCACGTTATATAGCTTTTTCCTTCATACTTATCTATTCCTTTGCTTCTTTCCTCAAGTTCTCTCTTAATTTAACTTGTTCTCTCAACGTTATTCTCCCCTTTTAGCTTGTTCCTCTCATGTATTTTAGTAGTCCTCAGTTCTCTGGACTCTTTCCTCACGATCAAGTCTATCCACGCTCTTTTTGTCTTCTGGTCTCTTTCTAACTGTCTTTCTTTGGCTTTCTCGTTTCAACTCTTCTCTCTCCTTTTGTCTCCTGTCTCTTCCCTTGTTCTGTTCTCTTCTCTCTCAATTTTCTCCTTTTTCAATTCTTTCCTGGATCTTTAGCACCTAATGGAAAGATTCTAAATTTTTCCCTGTTATTCCCTAAAGTAATTCCTGCGTTCTTCCAAAACTCGGTATTCTCCTTACTTGCAAGAACTTTAATACCAGGGGGAAAATCGAAATCGGTCTCAAAGAAAACGGAGGGTTCAAATTCCTGCTCCGCTCAAAACGGTAAATAAACAGAGGCGCTCGCCTCTCCAATCCCTGTTTCAATTAAACAATATGTATTAATGAAAAACGAAGGGTTTCTATGCCGGCTCCGAGCAAACAGTAAGTAGGAATGGGGTCACTTGACATCCATTTCTTTTCTCACGAACAAATCAAGAGTGTCCTTACGACAGTTTCCTAGATTAATTAAAGGCCTCAATTGAACAAATTGTTGCTGAAATTCTAGGGTCCCTTGAGTCTAATCCTCAATGGGTTTCAAGCTTCGAAACAAAAAGATGGCAGATTTAAATATTAATATCCTGACTGACTTGACTTACATTAAATTAATGGACTATAACATTCACCAAATCTTTTAAATACCTGTACTATAGTCCTACAATAGAGATTGATTACTCATCGGCGGTGGTAACCGTCTGTGGTAGGCGGCGGGTTGAGTTCCTGGTAGATTCGAGATGGAATTGATCTTTGATTTCGTAGAGTTGATCCTGGCAAGGTCGCCACTTGGGAAAGGCTTACTCTAGCCTGTAACAACTTCAGTTCTGTATACCAGGCTGGCTCCTCTCAGGTAATTAATGAATAGAAAAAAGAAATAATAATCAGACAAAACATAAACACTTTATTTATATTAGGAAAAATTTAAATATAAAACATTAATTATGAAATATTAATCCTACATTAAAGAAAATGAAAATGAAAAATATAAATGATAATTGAATTCAACGCTAATATATATTATATATATTTTATATAATATAGATATATATATATGTATATATATATAGATCTCAGATGACTATATATATATATATTTTATAATTTTATAAAACTTGTGTGTCTGGTGTTGGTGGGACACTGCGTGTTGTTGAAATCGTAGCCGTTTGCGATGATGGGGGGGGGGGGTCGCTGGTGTGGGTGGACAACCACTGGCTCGTTTCTTCACAGTTTTTTTACAGCCGTCATTAATCACAGTCATTAAAAAAAAAAAACAATGGTTATTTAAATGACAATATTTTTTTAAAGGGGGTGGACCGGTAGCCAGCGGAAGGTCCTCGGTCAGATGTCAAAAGCTCCAAAGGCGGGTACGTCATTGACTAAGACCCGGTCGAGGAATTAACATTTTGTCCTGATTTCTGTCGAACCTTACCTAACCTAACCTAATAATCCGTCCTCTAATCTTTTTTGTAGCTCTTCAAGGAGATGCTGAAGCGCATATGCACATTTCCGTTGGCTGCTTGTCAACTTCTATGCTACTTTCTCCAACTTACCAAGTAACATCTGCTTAAGGAACTATTTATTTTTACGCAAGTGTGGAGCAGAGTTACATTTTATATGAAGGAAATCAGAGAAAACTGGTTAGCTGGACTTGAGTCCTGGGTGTATGGGAATTACAATTTTTGTAGAATCTTATTCCCTTTTCAGGTCTGTGCCATAGATCTACGGCATTTTCGTGTGAGGTGTTCACCATGAAGCCATGCTCACTCTGATAAGCTGTGAGTGGTTATATTTGGGCCGTAGATAAGAGAAGAATATATCTTGTAAGTATGTATGCTCCAATATAAACATATTCCTGCTTGCACACAGTGTTAATGAGAGGAATAAAATTTTTGCCGATGTTCAAGTGTACCTAATGAACTCACACTTCTATACATACACCAGCTGGTTGGGTCTATTATTACATTCACAAATGTGGTGATATTATTTATACAATTATTTGACAATATTGCCTAACACATAAATCTTCTCTTTTCTGGTGTGAATAAAAATTCAATTTGCTGAATAAAAAATCAAAATGATTTAATTTGTAAAGTGTGAAAATGTAACTAATGAACAGAGGAAATGTTATTTAGTGCCAGGAATGCCTGCTTGTTTATTCTGGACCATATTTCGAAGAAAATTGGACTATTTTAAACTTTGCATGTAATTGGCTAAAGTAACATTTTCCCATCACTTATTTGTAAATTTAACAGTTGACTTGGCTATTTCTTGTGCTCCATCATTAGAATGGAGGTAATACTGGCTGAAATAGCTAGGAATTGTTGGTCAACTGCATAGTGTAATTGGCTTAAACAATGGGTGTCAAAGTCGTATAAATTGGCCGATGCGTAATTTTATGCTGACACGTCTAAATTCGGGAGAGCATAATTTCATCAATTTCCATCCAAATTTTGTAGTTTTTGTTTTTACCTCCAGAAAAGATTCTCTACCTTTTCATAAGAAAATCAACAACAAAACTATTTTTTTGAAATTCTTGGGACATGGATGTACACTGATATTTGGCCTTGGACCCTGAAAGGGTTAAGGAGGGGCGGAGGTATGTTGCAATATCTGAAAACTGTAGTGTTGGCACATCTCTGGCAAGTCAGTGATTGGTGTGAATGGTGTTATAAGGATTTTTGGGGCCGCCTTGCTCAGTGGGAAAAACAGCCGATGTGTTTTTTAAAGTACAAATATATTCCATTTTGCACCAAGCCTGAACAATGTTGTATGTTACATTATTTTATGTAGAGTCAGCCCCACTTTACAGCCACTTCACTTTACAGTGTTTCGTTTATGCAGCTGGTTTTCAATTACAGTGGACCCCTACAATTTTTCGTAAGCATTGGAATTCGTAATTTCTCGCAAATCGTAACAATTATTGAATCACGTTTCGTCGTTTGTTTTTAATTCGCTATTAGGTGTTCATCCCAAATGCGTACAAGCAGCCCTAACATACCATTCACAGTCAGTTTGCATTGTTTATCAGCGTGAGATGCTCTCTGCATTCTTATGATGCATTTTCATAATCCATTCATTTTGGTGCTTGAACTGCTAAATGAGCCAACATAGGCCCAAAGAACGATCCTAGTGCCACACCTTTGGTAAAGAAGGTGAGAAAAACAATAGAATTCAAGAGAGACGTCATTGCAAAATATGAAAGTGGAGTGGTGTGGCAGAGCAAACCAGGATGTAGGAAACCCGATACAACCATCTCTTCCATCATGGCCAAAAGGAAATCAGGGAAGCTGTTGTTGCGAATGGGGTAAATATGCTCACATAAATGAGATCGCAATTCCTCGAAGATGTGGAGAGGTTGTTGTTGGTTTGGATCAACAAGAAACAATTAGCAGGGAATAGTGTTATACAGTCGATAATTTTGTGAAAAGGCGAGGAAGTTACATAACAATCTCGTAAATAAAATGCCTGCAACGAGTGCTGATGTTAGTGAATTAAGGCCAGCAAAGGCTGGTTTGAGAGATTAAGAAGTGTAGTGGCATACACAGTGTGGTAAGGCATGGTGAGGCTGCCAGTTTTGACAAATATGCAGCTGAAAAATATGTGTGTGAATTCAAGTGTTCAATTGTGATGATAAAAGCCTCTTTTGGAAGAAAATGGCAAAGAAGACCTACATTATGCAGGAGGAAAAGTCACTGCTAGGACACAAGCCTATGAAAGACAGGCTTACTCTTTTGTTCTGTGGTAATGATAATGGAGATTTCAAAGTGAAGCCTTTACTGGTGTATAACTCAGAAAATCCTAGTGTGTTCAAGAAAAACAGTGTCGCCAAGAGTAAACTGTGTGTGATGTGGAAGGCTAACATGGGTCACAAGAGATATTTTCCTTGATTGCTTTAATGAAGTGTTTGGCCCCAGTGTGAAGAAATACCTCCTGGAAAATAAATTGGAACTCAAGTGCCACCTGGTAATGGACAATGCTCCTGCTCATCCATCCAGACTTGGTGACCAAATGGTGGAGGAGTTTCGTTCATCACAATGATGTTCTTGCCCCCTAATACCACTCCTGTCATCCAGCCCATGGACCAGCAGATCATTTCCAACTTCAAAAAACTCTTCTCCAAAGTAACGTTTCAAAGGTGCTTTGATGTGACTTCAGACACTCAATTGACGCTAAGAGAGTTTTGGAAAGATCACTTCAATATCCTCCATTACATAAATCTTATAGGTAAGGCTTGGGAGAGAGTGACGTCCATGACTTTGAAATCTGCTTGGAAAATCTGAGGCCAGATTGTGTCCAAGAGAGGGATTTTAAAAGGTTTGGGGCTGACCCTGAGGACCCTATGGCCAGTTGGGAATCTATTGTGGCATTGGAATTCCATGGGGTTGGATGTGATGTTGCAAAGTTGTGGAAGAATTGGTGGAGAACCACAAGAAGAGCTAACCACTGAAGAGCTGAAAAAGCATTCATCTGGAACAGCAACAGACCACAGCTCAGAAATTGCTTCAAGGGGGAGGTGGTGGAAAATGGAAGTAGGGCCTTCTTTAGAGTTAGGGAGATTTTGCAAAGTG
>NC_069463.1:31054683-31083317 GCF_026875155.1 Cherax quadricarinatus
TTAATCACCAGGAGCATGATCTCATGCATTTATGATGCATTTCATAATCATTCTTTTTAGTGCTTGCAACTGCTAAATGAGCCACCATAGGCCCAAAGAAAGCTCCTAGTGCCACACCTTTGGTAAAGAAGGTGAGAAAAACAATAGAATTCAAGAGAGACATCATTGCAAAATATGAAAGTGGAGTGCGTGTGGCAGAGCTAACCAGGATGTAGGGAAACCCGATACAACCATCTCTTCCATCATGGCCAAAAGGAAATCAGGGAAGCTGTTGTTGCGAATGGGGTAAATATGCTCACATAAATGAGATCGCAAATCCTCGAAGATGTGGAGAGGTTGTTGTTGGTTTGGATCAACAAGAAACAATTAGCAGGAGATAGTGTTATACAGTCGATAATTTGTGAAAAGGCAAGGAAGTTACATAACAATCTCGTAAAGAAAATGCCTGCAACGATGCTGATGTTAGTGAGTTAAGGCCAGCAAAGGCTGGTTTGAGAGATTAAGAAGTGTAGTGGCATACACAGTGTGGTAAGGCATGGTGAGGCTGCCAGTTTGGACAAATATGCAGCTGAAAAATATATGTGTGAATTCAAGTGTTCAATTGTGATGATAAAAGCCTCTTTTGGAAGAAAATGGCAAAAAAGACCTACATTATGCAGGAGGAAAAATCACTGCTAGGACACAAGCCTATGAAAGACAGGCTTACTCTTTTGTTCTGTGGTAATGATAATGGAGATTTCAAAGTGAAGCCTTTACTGGTGTATAACTCAGAAAATCCTAGTGTGTTCAAGAAAAACAGTGTCGCCAAGAGTAAACTGTGTGTGATGTGGAAGGCTAACATGGGTCACAAGAGATATTTTCCTTGATTGGTTTAATGAAGTGTTTGGCCCCAGTGTGAAGAAATACCTCCTGGAAAATAAATTGAAACTCAAGTGCCACCTGGTAATGGACAATGCTCCTGCTCATCCTCCAGACTTGGATGACCAAATGGTGGAGGAGTTTCGTTTCATCACAATGATGTTCTTGCCCCCTAATACCACTCCTGTCATCCAGCCCATGGACCAGCAGATCATTTCCAACTTCAAAAACTCTTCTCCAAAGTAACGTTTCAAAGGTGCTTTGATGTGACTTCAGACACTCAATTGACGCTAAGAGAGTTTTGGAAAGATCACTTCAATATCCTCCATTACATAAATCTTATAGGTAAGGCTTGGGAGAGAGTGACGTCCATGACTTTGAAATCTACTTGGAGAAATCTGAGGCCAGATTGTGTCCAAGAGAGGGATTTTGAAAGGTTTGGGGCTGACCCTGAGGACCCTATGCCAGTTGTGGAATCTATTGTGGCATTGGGGAATTCCATGGGGTTGGATGTGAGTTGCAAAGTTGTGGAAGAATTGGTGGAGAACCACAAGGAAGAGCTAACCACTGAAGAGCTGAAAAAGCTTCATCTGGAACAGCAACAGACCACAGCTCAAGAAATTGCTTCAGAGGCGGAGGTGGATGAGAAATGGAAGTAGGTGCCTTCTTTAGAGATTAGGGAGATTTGTGCAATGTGGAGTAGGATGGAAAGATTTGGAGGAACATCACCCTAACAGAGCTGTTGCAAGGCCTGTTATCCTGGGTGTAAAGGGAGCAAAATAAACACAGCAGAAAAACTTTGAGGTATATACACTATATACAGCAATAGGTATTAGTGCATGCTATAGTAATCAAGGCAGAGCAGCAGCCAAGACAGAAAAGCAGACCACTGTGCTTCAACCAGTAGTAGAATGAAAATGACAAGGGTGAAAAACATGAGTGGTCACTATGTCACCTTCACAATCGCCAGATCCACATTATGATTGGCTGAACGTAGATACTGATCTGACGATGGGGCCCCATTAGATTGCCAGACCCTAGTATCTGGTTTGCTGGTTGAGGAGATAACCTATATAGGAATGTGGACATACTGCAAATAAAGGTTACATACTCTTTGCATGCCACACCCCCACCCGAAGAGAGCTTCCATTTCCATGGGTAAAAAGTGCCACTATGGCACTATATAATGGAACTGCCTTTCCTCTCAACAATCCACCTCATTAGCTAGAGCTCAGCTTTTATTGTGACAGAAAGTCAAACACTAAACTTAGAGCAAGACAGCAGACAGTAGGGCTAACATAGGTCCAAGATACCTGCTGATGGTAGCTGAATATCCACTCACTAAAAAAAAAACCCACAACATTTAATATTCATTATATACAAAAGGGGAAAAAAGAGCTGGTAATCCCTAACACATCCTAACCTAAATGATTAAATACGTGTCAGTGCATCAGCCAGCATATTTTCTTTGCTGGCAATGTGATGCATTTTGTTCCGTTATACTGTTGCAATTTGTACCATGATGGAGTTTGTATCATTGTACCATTGCGGCCTGATCCACCATCTCATGATCCTTGTGTTATGGTTCTTCATATGTTGTAGGTTGACCAGAGGATTGTGGTCAGTATAGACTGTGACCACCTGAGAGGTCTGGCCCACATATACTTCAAAGTACTCCAAAGCCAGTATCAGAGTGAGGGCTTCTTTTTCAGTTGTAGAGTAGGCCCTCTGGTGCAGCAGGTACCGGCAGAGAAGCCACAGTCTGCACCCCATTGTCCCACATTGCAGGAGCACTTCCATCACCTCAGAGTCACAGGCATCAGCCTGTTATGTAAAGGGTTTGGAGAAATCAGGAGACAGGAGAATGAGTGCAGTATAACGGAAAAACTTAATTTTAGCTAATGTTTCTTGATACCTGAGGGCCACTTTTAAAAAGGGCTTTATGACTGGTAATTTAGGTTTTGAGGGGGGACAATATGTGTTTTTTTACAGAATCTTTTAATTTAAAAACATAACCCCTAAACCCAGGAAAAAGTTGGGAAAGGGTTTTCCTTTTTATTAGGTACTGGATAAATTTTTTAAAGGCAAGAAATTTTTCAAATTTAGGGGCCACTTTGCCAATACCTACTTCATGGCCCCCGAAAAAATAATAGAGAATTTCCAAGGAGATTTCGATAAATTTTAATACCTTCAATCAAGTGGGGGAAAAGCTTAAAAGGCCTTGATAAAAAAGGATCCCACATGGTTTGGGGTGCAAAGGGAGGAAAAAATCTAGTCACCTAAATGAAACAAGCTGGGAAGATATCCTAAACAACATGGATCCAAACATTTGCCTTGAAAAGATGAATTCTGTGGTTCTTGAGATCTTCTCGAGACACATTCCATTAAGAAAAAAAAGAGAAGTTTGTAAACTAGAAAGAGAGAGACGCTCCCTATACAGATGAAGGCGAAGAGTGACAGAGCTGCTGAGTGGGGCCAGTATATCTGAAATACAAAGGGAGGCACTAGTCAAAAGAAATTGCAAATAACAAACTTAAGCTGAAGGAATCTTACAGGAGACAAGAATCACAGGAAGAACTAAAAGCCATAAAGGAAATTGAAAAAAACAAAAATACTTCTCTTATGACAAATCTAAGGGAAAAACAACATCCAGTATTGGGCCCCTGCTTAGGCAGGATGGGACATACACAGATGACAGCCAAGAATTGAGTGAGATACTAAAGTCCCAGTATGACTCAGTGTTCAGCGAGCCACTACCCAGACTAATGGTCGACAATCCAAATGAATTCTTTACAAATGAAACCCAAAATTTGGTCATCTCAAAAAATCTCGGATGTTATCTTACTCCACAAGACTTTGGAAGAGGCAATAAATGACATGCCCATGCACTCTGTCCCAGGCCCAGACTCCTGGAACTCCGTGTGCATCAAGAATTGCAAGAAGCCCCTATCTCGTGCCTTAAGCATTTTATGGAGAGGGAGCATGGGCACAAGGGTCATCGCAGACACATTAAAAACAACAGATATAACCCCACTTCACAAAGGTGGCAGTAAAGCAATTGCAGAGAACTACAGCCCAATTACACTAACATACCCACATAACAATTTTTTAGAGTGTTCTAAAAGTAAGAATCGCCAACCACCTAGTACCCATCCAATTTACACATCCCAGGACAACATGGTTTAGAGGAAGCATGGTTGCTCCTTAGCCTGTCCCAGCTACTGGACACTTTGACAAGGGTCCGTGGATGCTGTAAGGATAAACAAAATAGAGAATTTAGTATACACATACTTTGAAAAACCTATCGATGCGTGTGACTTTGGGTGTAATAGCACAGAAAATGCTTGATAAAGGAATAACAGTTAAAAGTTGATAGATGGATCTACAACTTCCTGACAACTAGAACACAAAAGAAATAGTAAACAGAGATAAAAAAAAAGTCCCAGGCAGCCCAGGTAAAAAGCACTGATACCACCAAGCACAGTACTCGCTCCCACGCATTCTATTCCTCATCCTCATTTCAGAACCTAGACAGAGATGTCAGTCCATAGCTTCATGTCTTCCTTTGCAAGACACCTGGATTACCACGGCAATGACCTCCATCGAAGAACATCACGAGATTCCCAAGCAGACTTCAACCAAATTTTCGAAATGGCCAGTCAAAACAACATGCAGTTCAACGAGGGGAAATTCAACTACTTAGAGTATAAGATAAACTTGAGGAAATTTTAAACTGTATCAGGGTATATGAACAAATTCTAACCAAAAATAAGCAAAAAAAAATTGAGAAAGGAACATGAATGATAATGTATTAAAACGATCACGCCTATCAAAAGACCCATAACCCGTGTACATCTCCCTCAACTGCTAGAAAATGATAGGCTGGCTAATGAGAACTTCCAAAACTAGGGATGTGCCAAGCCGCAATGATGATTCTCTTCAAATCATTTTTGCTGCTCTAGGCTGGAATACGCTGCACATTCGACAGCTCTCGTTCAAGGCTGGCGACCATTGCAGACCTGGAGAGTATACAAAGAACTTTAATGGCACAACATAAGTGCGATAAGGCACCTAAACTACAAGGGAATGGTTGAAGGTTTCTTGATCTGTATTCCACACATGCAGGCGAGAGAGATACATGATAATATACACTTTGCATGGTCCTGGAAGGGATAGGTATACCAAAACATGCATACAAAAATCACCTCCCTATGAAAGCAAAGGACTCGGCAGGAGAATGCAGTGTATCCTGATGAAAAAACGGGGTGCCATGACTAAATTGGGAGACAACACACTAAGTGTCCGAGGACCCAAGACTGTTCAACAGCCTCCCAGCATACATAAGGGGGATTACTAATAGACCCCTGGCCTGTCTTTAAAGAAGGCACTGGACAGGCACCTATAAGGTCAGTACCTACCAACCAGCCTGTGGTTCGAACGTCCAGTTTGCGTGCAGCTAGCAGTAACGGGCCTGGTTGATCAGGCAACCCTGATCCACCATGAGGCCTTGTCCCAGAACTGAGCCGCGGGCAACCCCCTGGACCCCCAAAAAACGCCTTCCAGGTAAACCCGTATTCTGCACTGTGAGATTGGAAAGTCAGTGTACCTTGTTCAACTGAGCCAAGCGTTAAGGAATACCTCACTTTTCCTGGGCGAATTGAGACTACTCCTTTTTTTTTTATTTTTTCAAAATGAAGCAGTTCTAACACAGATTGAAGTGTCACTGAAGATGCAATCTAAATGATGTTGAAGAGTTTGTAACAGAAAGAAATGACAAAGATAACCAGAAAAACTGATGAAACCCAGACCATTAACAACGGCTTCGACTAAATTCAAGTCAGCATGTGTGAGGGTGGGGAAGGCATTGGTGGGTGGTGGAAGGTGCAATTGTAGGTGAGGGGAAATGCCGTGTGGTGTGGGGAAGGTGGTGAGTGGTGGGGAAGGGCAGTGTGGGTGGTGGGGAAGGCATGTGGGTGGTGGGGAAGCAGTGGTGGGGTGGGTGGGGGAAAGGCATTGTAGGGGCAGGGAAATGCCGTGGTGGGGGTTGTGGTGGTGAAGGTTAGTGTGAGTGGTGGGGAAGGCAGTGTGGGGGTGGTGTGGAAGGGCAGTGTGGGGGTGGTAGGGGAAGGCAGTTGTGGGTGGTGGGAAGGCAGATGTGAGTTGGTGGTGAATGCAGTGTGGGTGGTGGGAAGGCAGTGTGGGTGGTGGGGAAGGCAGTTGTGGGTGTGGGGAAGGCAGTGTGGTGGTGGGGTAGAGAGCGTGGCTTTTATAAAACAATGCCTGCTGCCAGGACTGAGGCAAATTGATTGCAATATCAGTCCTCCAGACGTGACACAGTGACTACTGGTCATGTGTAATACCTGTTGGTTCACAAGTGATTCTCCTCATAGACAGAGAGACATGCAGAGTGAACAGAAGACAGATTAGCAGAGAGGCAAACAGAGAGCTTGACAGACAGATAACAGAGAGCTAGAACAGGCAGCCAAGAGCGCAGATAGATAGACATAGAGCTAGACAGACAGGCAGAGAGCTAGATGGACAAGATAGAGAGGCAGCTGACAGAGAGCTAGATAGACTGACAGAGAGAGAGATATGTTTGTGAAATAGTGAAAACAAAAAAAAAGCCTAGGCAGTGAGTGCCCACTCTCTCAAATTCACCATTGTTGACTGTTGCTCCAGCGTTGAGTGACACTGGTCCTTGCACCATGCCTTCAATTATTTTTAATATGATGTATTATATACTCCTGTGTAATCCAAAACATTGCTGGATCTATAAATACAACCTATCATCCGACCTCGACTTGCTCGACATACATCCCCTCACCTTACGACCGTGCAACTGGTTGCTGGGGCTGGGCTGGCAGATGCACACCACTGTATCAATATTTGATAATACTCGCGGGCGGCCAGTGAGTTCCGATGCAGGCAGCAACAGTTTTTTGAGTTTTTACCCTGCCGTGCCCTAATCAGCAGCATCATAATACTTGAATTAACTGTACTAACTGGACAGGAAATTCAAACCCCCAAGGCCCCTAAGATGATTCTTGAATCTGCACTGGAGAATTGTGGCAAGAAAGGCTCTTACCTCTCGAACTCTCTATTTATTGTTGCACATAAACCTTCTGTATCTGTCTGCCTGTATATCTGTGTAATCTCTCTTTCCTGTCTACCTTGTCTAAGTCTAATACCTGTGTGTTCTGTCTTTCTGTCTACCTGTGGTGTCTGTCTTTATGTCTACCTGTGTATCTTTGTCTACCTGTTTGCATCTTTCTGTCTACCTGTTGTCTTTGTCAACCTGTGTCTTTCTGCCCTACCTTGTGTGTCTTTTGTTATTTGTTGTTCTTTTCTGTCTGTTTTTCGTCTGTGGTTACCTTTGTGTTCTTTCTGTCTCCCTTGTCTGTCTTTTTCTGTTGTCTGTTTTCAGAGTCACCCTAAGAGGTAATTGGTCTTGAAAAATGCCATATTAATAATAATAAAAACACAATAAAAATCATGAGGCACTTAAAGTGTATAAAAACTTAATATAGACTTTTTTGCTTAACCCATTATGATTTTTTTTTTTCAAAATTATATAATAAAACTAAAATAACATAAAACATAAAAATTAAAAAATATGGATGTTTTTTTTGGTCGGTTGAAGTAACGGAAACCCAATTGTGCCCGGGGTGGTAACAACAACAACAGAAACTTTGTTTACATAATTCCCAACCTTCTCACTCTCTTCGTTTTATTTTTTAAAAAAAATTTTTTGTTTACTCAGCTCCCCCACTCTACATTAAGACTATAGATTTTTTAAGGTAAGTAATGAGTGGAACCCCATTTATTATAGTTTAATAAAAATACATGTATTACTATTAATATTATATATATGTATAATTGTAATAAAAAAAAATTTTAATATTAATTTTGGGCACTGGAGACAGATCCACTGTAAGCATTTTGTCGGTTTTTTTTGGGTTATCCTTGGAAATTTTACTAGTAGATAATTCACTTACGTGTACCTTGTGGTGTGTAGAGAGAGAGAGCCATATTCAGTCGCCAACCACCCCCCCCGGCCACCCCACTCACCCAGCCAGCCCCCCACCCCCCGGGCCCCACCCGGCCACCAGCCAGCCACCCACCAGCCAGCCAGCCGCCGCCAGCCACCCAGCTATTATTAACACTTTTCCCCAGAGTTTTTCTCTTTTTGGGGGTTGGGTTTAAAAGGTTATCTACATTCGGCCCGGTGAACTACCAGTGTATTCCCCCACTCACTGGTCGACAAATCTAAAGTAACAGTAACATTGATACTGTATGTGTGTAAAATTTACAGTACTTTCACTCCCATGTATATATATATAAGTCAAAAATAATTAAAAATATAACAATAGAAAAAAAATTAGGGGCAAAAAGAATAAAAAATTGTTTGTACAAAAATTACAGTATTTTTTTTGGTAGTTTAAAAGGGAAATGTTTGACATTACCCCTACCCATATGTCGGCGATTTTCAAAGATTCGACTTACGTCCTTTTGATTCGACCGGTTGGTCGGAACCAAGCTTGTCGTAAGTCGATGGTAGGTGTACTATGGTATATATTTCTAGACAATAGTATGTGACAAAAAAATAGGTGAAAATGTTCACCTGTCAATGTTTGTGCAATTATTGTTAGCAACGTGATGTAATACCAAATATGGCTTTTTTGGTCTCACAGGCCAAAAAATTTTACTTAAAAAAAATAAAATGTTAAAAAATAAAGAAAAACTATACCGAGACTGGCAGTGGGGCGATATTGCTGCAAAGGGTTTCATTTCTGTGGACTTCATGCCTCCCTATCTCAAAAGTATTGATCACAATTTTTTTTTTTTAAGCCTATAACACTCACAAAAATATGCCTATCATTTTGCAAGAAAAAATAATTATTTTTTTCGAAGATTTTTCGACCCTGAAAAAAATTTTAGGACAGGGCCCTCGACCCTAACGGGTTAAAACAAGATCAAAGATGGTTTGCACAAATCGTACCATTATAGTACCTCCTCACTTACGAAAATTTCATTTAATGACATGGTCTAGGAACGGAACTTCGCCCTTTAAAGTGTGGAGGCTGACGTAGTGTTTTAATTCCTCACACATAAAACATGGGTTAAAACACAGAGCTTTTTTACACTCCTCACCATAAACATGGTGTTATGCACAAAATGTTTTAACACTCCTCAACTTGTTGTGCAGTTTTGTGGTTGTTTTGTTGTAGTACTAGAAAAACATCTTTTCTGAGCAAATTCCTTTTAGTAGGGGCAACTGTAATGAACCGGGCCCTCAAATGGAGGGTATTTGGTGATAGTTCATAGGCATTTTTTGGTACGGGTGTTGTTTATTTGGGACTTGAATTTATTTGCTGATGACAAACAAATTTTGCCAGGGGGGGTGGTTTTTTCGGGTCCCACTTAAAAATTAAAAAGCTTTAAAGCTGAAAAGCCCACAAAAGAGTTTTATATATCCTTAAACCTTTAAAAGCAAAACCAGCGACCCAGTTGCATGTTACTTTTGTCCACTGAATGCACACTGAGGGTGTTCTGTCACAGCTGCGGTTTTTTAAAATGGTTCTTTTGTCATTCTAATTTTCCCCCCCCATGTTTCTTTTTCATTACAGTAAAAGATGTCAACAGTGTGAATTCATTTTTCATGCCATGGGCAGTAAAAACCGCACCTCACCTCATAAGCCTGTGTTAACCTAGGGCCTTTCCTATGATTGCCTTGCACTGTCTGTACACATCGTCATGTTCCCACAAAAATCCATGGCCTGTTTGACCAATTATCAGTATATAATGTATGCTTCTTACCAAAATATACTCCATCCTTGTTCTAACTACATTACCCCAAAAAACACTTAACTTCCTGTGAATTTTTTCATTTTATTACTTCCCTGTACATATTTTAACCCAATACAAAACCACTGCAAAAATACAACAGGAGAACAACTTGATAGTTTTTGTTCCTCCTTCAGTATATACTGCTTATCGACAGTCACCTTTGAAACAACATCAAAGACTTATCAGTAAAAACCTTCCCGAATGGATAAAAATAGTACAGAACTTTTGTTTTTAGATATATAAACACATTCCTAACTTACATAACATGTTTCTTCTATTAGACCTTTTTTTTTATCTGAAAAGTGTAGCACATGCGGAGAAATCGGGGGGGGGTTGGCACTATATCACGAAAGCTGGGGTTGAAATTAGCCGGTCTGTCGCCTAAATGACTTGAATTTTCTTAACCAAAGTGGCATAACATTATTGTAGCAAGGAAAAGATATTCTAACCAAAATTGTTCCTTCCACTGGTTTAGTGATTTTGGTGAAACATTTGTGTTTGCCATGGTGTAATCGAGTACAGTGGGGCCCCCGGGTTTTAAAGATGCTATCGGGAAACGATAAAATAGATACCGATGCGCTTTTTTCTAAAAATATTGGTCAGCCAACGAAAAAACTCTGTTAACCCTTTGACTGTTTCGGGATATTATTTATTTTTAATAATATATATTTAAAAAATATATATATTATATATATATTATAAAAAAATTTATAAATTTTATTATATAATGTCCTTACGAGGTACTTGTTTGACATATACAGTAAATCAAAAATTCCGCGGTTCAAATCAAGCAGGAGAAAGCTGGAGCTCAAAGTAGGGGAAAAAGTTTTTTATTTTTTTCCCCCGGTTCAAAAGGGGAAAAAAATGATGCATTGTCCCCTAAAAGTCCCAAATAGCCTTCTAATATGCAGTCATGAATGATTGAATTATTTGTAAAATTATTACGTTTGCAGTATCTGCATAACGTAAATCTTCTTTTTTTTGGGGTTTTAATAAAATTTTAAATAAAAAGCAAAGAGTAAAATCAAGGGGGCCCGGAGACATGATGTGAACAAAGAAAAAAGTTATTTTGAGCAGGAATTCTGCATTGTTCTTTTGGCCTTATTTTGAAATTGTTAATAATTTTTTTAATTTTTTGAAATTGACCCAAAATTTCAAATTTCTGGCCCCTGTTATTGGGTTTTGAAATCATAAATGGGGTGTTTTTTGACTCAAACGATAGAAAAAAAAAGGGGTTTAAAGAAAAGCTAGAGTTTGGTCGACTGGAACAATGGGAAATTGCCAAAAATAGGGCTCAAATTGGGGGAAATCGCCGATTTGTAAATATCGGGGAGGTCGCTAACTTTACGAGAGGTAATTCCGTCATTTTCCATCAAATTTCGTTTTTTTTGGTGTATTTTCAATCGGGGAAAAGATTCCTTTCCCTTTCATAAAAAAAATTATTTTTTCTTTTTGGAAATTTTTTTTGCAACACCGGGGAACCTCAGGGTTAGGGGGTCGACAGTCAAGGGGTTAAGGACATTATTTCCCCCAACGCGTCCGCATGGCCGGGCCAACCCCACAGCTGCCACCACTATGTACAGGCAGTGTAACCCTTGTTTCAAGCCCGTGTGGATGGTTCCAAAGCATAATGTGTACATTTTGTTTATTTCATTGTTTTTTGTGCTTGTAACTGTAAATAAGCTACCTGGGGGCCCCAAAAAAAGCTTATAAAAGCCCGCCCTTGGTAAAAAGGTTAAAAAATCTATTGAAATGAAGAAAAAGATCACGCAAATACGAAAATGGGTGTGTGTTCTGAGTTGGGGAGATTAAATTTTAAAAAACCCCATAAAACCTCGCTACTATCTTCCGAGAAAAAGGGGAATCAAGGGAAACTTTTTTTGCGATGCTGCTCCCTGTCAGTTTTCTGCTGCCAAACCACCATCAGCTGCTGCTGCACCACCACAGCTGCTGCTGCACCACCCAGCTGTCTGTACCATGTCAGCTGCTGCTAAAAACCACCTCAGCTCTGCTGCACACCATCAGCTGCTGCTGACCCCATGCTTACTACTCAAAGATGTGGGAGACATTTGTTGGGGGGGCTTAACGAGAAAAAATCATGAAAAAAATTTAACCCAGAGGGTTAGCCCCCCAGAAAAACCAAAAAAGCCAGTGCATATTGGGGACTGCAAACTTATATCCATTGGGGCCTTTAAATCTTGTCTCCCGGAACAACCCAAACCCGTCAACAACACCCAGGTGAACGGGAAAAAAATGCCTGGAACTAGTGCTATATTGGTAAATTTTAAGGCCAGAAAAGGTGGGTTTGAGAGATTTAAGAATTGTGGGGGCAACACAGTGTGATAAAGCTGGTAAAGCTGAAAAATTCAACACCAAGAGTATTCTTTTGGACGAAAACGGCCGTTCTGGAAGAAAATCCCAAAACGGGCCCCCATTACTCAGAGGAAAGCACTCCCAGGCCCAAAAGCCTATGAAAACAGGCTAACTCTTTTTTTGTTGTAAGCAGTGGGGTTTGAAATGAACCTTTACTCATTATCACTCTAAAAACCCCAGAGTGTTCAAGAAAAACAGTGTCTATCATCATAAATACTCTTCAATAAACGTAAGTGTCATTTATTTATTTATTATGTATTTATTCTCATGTCTCACTGTTTTCTTTGTGGGGAAAAAAAATGTATATTTTTTGAAAAAAAAATCTTTTTTTTTTAATACTTTTGTGTGTCGGAATGGTTTAAATTGGTTTTCCCCATTATTTTTAGGGGGAAAAATTAATTCGGTAACGAAAAAATTGGTTGAAGACAAGCTCTCGGGAATGGTTTTAAAATCGTTACCTGGGGCCCAATGGGGTTGTGTTACTTTCCATGATAAAAATTTTTCCATAGGTTCATCAGAGAATAAGTTGAAACATTGCATTCAGGGGCATTGTTCCAAAGTGTACAAGAGGTGTTTTTCCACTTTGATTTTTCACAAAGTCAGGGGGATTAGGAAAAAAAATTGGAAACCCCCTCCAATCCCAGATATGGTCAGGGGTGGTACTGGAAATTACAAGTGGTTGTCGTTGCACAGGGTTGTTGTGACTGGTTGTGCAGGTTTTTTGTGGTGGTGGGTTGTTGAAGCTGGCCTTTAATGTGGATGTGTGAGTCAGTGGGTGGGGTCCCCCCTTGGGTGTTGTGGGCCCGGTGCCAATGAGCATGGCCCCCACACCACCTACTGCCACATTATATTATCCACCCATTGTAACTTATCATTCTCACTTTCACTATCTGTTCCTTTTGTGAGCCATGGAGTATCTGAAATGCTCCCTTTCCCCTTGGAATACCCCAGGGACAATAAGAGGACATGTGGCATCAATAAAATTTTGGGACTTTTCCCGGGAATATTGCTTTACACTGTCACAATGGAATGAATCAAGAGCTTGAAATTCCAACGGTACACTGTCATCACCACTGCTCCATCCGGTTTGGAAAATGGAAAAAAAGAGTTTCCCCCTTTTGTGGGCACAACTGAGCATGACCAAGAAGCCCCGCACCCGAGGGGGAATTGAGGGTTTTCAGGTCTTTAGCACTATTTCAGTATCCCCGAGAAATTTCTTTTTGTCACGTCCCCTCAGAATCATGAAAATTTATCTTCCTGACATTTCCATCTGAGTTAGAACTCTGTTGGGAAGGAAAATTCCAGCTCATCGGAGTGAGGATTCTTATTGTGAGGCATGGTAAACAAGGGATACTGAAATAGTATTCCACACGGAAAGCCCATTTTTAAAACGTAAGTAACCCCTCTTTTGGATTCATTCCTTGTAACTTTTGAGTTCTTTTCCCTTGTACTGTTCAGCTATCAAAACTTTTGGGCCCCCGTCTCTGGACCCATTAGTACCTCGTAATCTGTAAATACCTTTTTAAACCCTTTTCATGATTGTGCCGACCTACCTGGAGTTCATAACCTTTGTAAATTGTGATTCTTCCTTTTTAAATTGTGATTCTTACCTTTGTAATTGTGAGTTCATTCCTCTGTAACTTGCTCATATCAAAACTTTTTTGGAGTCCAGCCCTGGACCAGTTATGTACCTCTGTAATCTTTTGACTACCGCCCACGGATGGGTATCGGGTTCATAAAAACATACAGGGGAACCCCGAAAAACGTTGGCATCGACAGTGGGTTAAAAAATCCGCATAGCGTACTTTTAAAATCGCTATAATTTTGCCGAGACACCCCCCTGGGGCCCTGAGCCACCTCATTTTTCCCCTGCCAGTGGCATTGTTTCCAAGCCAGCCTCCGCGGTAACATTTAAGATACAATGGGAAAAAATTTCGTATTTTTACAGCCTTTTTATAGTGATTTCCCCTGAAAAAATAAGTGACCAGGGCCCCCCAAGAAAGCTTTAGTCCCAACCCTACAGGAAAAAGGGGGAAATTTACTTGGAAGAAGAAGAATATTGCTAATTATGAAAGTGGAGTGCGTGTCTCCGACTGGCGGTTGTATAGAAAACCCCCAATCAACCATTGCTTTTATGGTCCAAGGAAGGGCAATAAAGGAAGCTGTTCTTCCCAAAGGGTTTTAACTGTGTTTTCCCGAAACAAGATCACAAGTGTAAAAAGATGTTGGAGACTTTTTTGGGTGTGGTAAAACGAAAAACTGATATTTTTAGGTAAGACACTATGCAAATTTGGTATCTTTTTTTATAAAACGTTTCGCCACACAGGGGCTTTTTTTCATTCAAGTACAGAAATTTGAAGAAGCGAAGATCTTGAAACGTGAAATCAGTCCATCCCCCTTAAAGTTTTGAGGTGGTCAGTCCCTCATCTGAAGAAGAGCTTTGGGGTTCCAAGTATGAAACAATATTGTTTTCATATTAGGGAACCCTTGCTCTTCTCCAGACTGGGGGACTGACCACCTCAAAATTTAAGGTGAGGGACTGAACACGTCTTCAAGTATTTTCTGTTCTTTTCAACTTTTTCTGTACTTGACTGAAGAAGCCACTGTGTAGGCGAAACGTTTCATAATAAAGATACCACTGTTGCATATGTTTCTTACCTAACAACCGTCGGTATTTTATCCAATTTAAATGTTCGAAAAACGATGCAGGCGATAGCATTCTCAAGCGATCATATGTAAAAAGGCTGGAAGTTGAAAACGAGGTTTTAAATTAGAAAAATTCCTGAAACTAGTGGTGTGCGAGTGAATTTTTTAAGGCCGAAAGGGTTTGGTTTTGAGGTTTTTAAGAGGCGTAGTGGCATACATAGTGTGATGGGGCATGGTGGGGGCTGCCGTTCGGACCAAAAAGCAGCTGAAAAATATGTGCATAAAACAAGGGGGGGTACTTGACAGTAAAGGGACTGAAACCTGAACAAGTGTTTAATTTTGCGAAACAGGCCCCGTTTTGGAAGAAAATGCCAAGCAGGACCCACATTACTCAGGGGGAAAAGGCACTCCCCGGGCTAAGCCTATAAAAAAGGGTTACTTTCTCATGTGTGCCAATGCTAGTGGGGATTGCAAAGTGAAGCCCCTTTTTTGTGTATCACTCCCCGAAACTCCCAGAGCGTTAGGGAAAAAGAATATCCTCAAGGTAATTTGTGTGTGCTGTGGGGGGCAAACAATAAGGAAAGGGGCCCAAGACTTTTTCTCTGCTGGTTACACCAAGCTTTGCTCCCACTGTGAAAAATTACCTAACGAAAAGAAAATTTTAAACCCTTTAAGTGCCTTCTTTGGGGGTTTGACAAAGCCCCGGGCATGTAAGACTTGGCGAGCGACTTTGTGGGGACATGATCTTCATTAAGGTGAAGTTTTTGCCTCCTAATACCACTCCTCTCCTGCAGCCCTGACCCCGCGGTTATTTCAAACTTTAAAAAAAATGTACACAAAAGCTCGTTTAAAGGTGCTTTTTTAGTGACCCTCAGAAAAACAATTGACTCTAAGAAAGTTTTGGGGAGAGCACTTAATACCTCAATTTGTAAACCTTATAGGAAGGGCCCTTTGGGGGGAAGTGACTAAGAGGACCTTGAACCTGCTTTGGAAGAAACTGGGCCAGAATGTGTAGACAAAAGGGATTTTTGAAAAAATTTGAGGCTAACCCTGAGAAGCGTTTTAGAATCAATTGTGGGATTGGGGAAAATCCCTTGGGGGTTGGAGGTCAGTGGGGAGGATGTGGGAAAAGTTGGTGGGGGAGGACAAGAAGAACTAACCATGATGACTGCTAGACCAATTTCAACACAAGAGGCAAACCCCGAGGAAATTGTTCGGAGGAGGGGAAAAAAAAATTGAAGAAGTTGCCCTACTTCAAAGATTAAGGAAATCTGTGCAAAGTGGCTTGAAGTGAAACCTTCATGGGTAACATCACCCCACACGCTATTGCAAGCCCGGGTGGGGACTATTTCACTGACACTGTTGTGAAACACTTTAGGAAAGCATAAGGGAAAGAAGGTAAGGCCACTATGGACAGTATGTTTTGCGAAGAGTCCAGGATTCGAAGCTGGTCCTAGTGGCTTAAAAAGAAGGGAAGCAACCCCCGGAAAAGGACTTGACACCTCAAGTCCCCAAAGGAAGGTGATTCCCCCTTTTAACACTAAACCATCCAGTTCCCCCCTCCCCCCCTCAAGGAAAGGGTTTCCCTTTATGTTGGGAGGGGCTCTTGATTTAGGGAAATTGGGTCTGGCTCCAGTTCCCCCAATTAAGCCCGAATCCTTCCACATCCCCCCCCAGGCGCTTATAATCCCCGGGTTTAGCGCTTCCCCCTTTATTTAATAATAAAACCCCTCCCCCACCCATCAATCACAAACCACATCTTCAATAAAGGTAATGTCATGTAACTGTGCATGTTTTTTTAAGTTTGTGTTTTTAAAAATTTTAATATTTATGTGGAAAAAAAAAAAAATTTTCTTATTTTTTGGGGTGTCTTGCATGGTTTAATTTTTGATTTCCATTATTTTTAAAGGGGGAAAATTAAATTCGAAAACGATAATTTCGAATAACTTTGAGCTCTCAGGAACGGTTTTAATAGCGTTATGCGGGGGTCCACTGTATTAAATAACAAACTGTACAGCGGCTCTCCAATTTTTTTTACTGTGGGCACTAACTACGCAGACCCATTTTCACTAATTTGAAGCCTCTAAAATTTTTTGTGTTGTATTATGGAATCAACATGTTTAAAAGCTGGATATAAGGGGGACCAACACTGAAAGGGTTAAGTGAAATGGCGAAAAAGTGTGGGCATCTTTGTTGGAAATTTTGGGCATTTTCACTGATAAAACATTGCAAATTTGTTTTTATTTTGATAAGAAAATGTATATCCTTATCTTATTCTCCCAAAAATCATTTAAATAAATTTTTGACATTTAGAAAATATTGCCCTTCCCCCCCCCCCCCCCAAAATAAAAAAGTATTTGGGGTATTAAAAAAAAATTCCAAATTTCCGCTTGTAAAAATTTATTGTTTTATATTTGGGAAAATCCTTTTAAATTTGTTCAATTTTTTTTTAGAAAGTGTCTGGTTATTTTTTTTCCAAATCTTAGAACTGTAATTTGTCTTTTTTTAAACTGCATCTGCCCATGTGACCATTGCTCATTTATTTGATCTTCCCGCGTGCCTGAGTGTCCTTTTGAGAATTTGACAGCCTTTTTGTGTTCTAAATTTGTAAATTAAAAAGGGGGTGCACTGCAGCCCCTGTTTAATTGAGGAATTTCAGGGGGATTTGATTGCTGTGACCCAAAATTTTCCTTGGAGCAGATAGGCGAAAGGTTTTCTAATGACATTTTTTTAGGCATAGGTCAAGCGCCGGCCATACATTTTAATTAGGGAAAAAAGTCAACCCAAAAAGATCCCATAAAACACTAGAAAAAAATTCTAGTTTGAAATTAAAGGCTAGATTAATGTTGAGAAAAGGTTTAAAACTAGGGTTAAGTTTTAAAAATGGAGTACTTAGTAAAGACGCTATCGTCCACCAAACGGCCCCCGAGGTGAGGTTTGAAAGCTTCTCACACTTTAAAGGGCTGAAATAAGTAATTAGGGATATTATAAATTTTCCCCGGGGGGGTAGGTCGCATATATCAGACACTGATGGCTGCGACATTTCAAAGGTCCACTTATCACGGGGGTTTTTGAAAGTGCTAACTCGTAACTTATATCAAAAAGTGCAGTAATATGTCATCACGGTTGTACATTACCCGGCCGTAGTTTGTCGGATATCGAGTGTTTTTTGAAAAATAGTGTTCTTTAAGAATGTCCCCTACCTCTGTTTGGGTCACAACATCTTTTTTACCTGTTCATAAAAATTGTTCAACCTAATGTTATTAAAAAAGCTGTCACACTTTTCTGTAAGGTTTATTGAGATTTTTTTTGTCAAAAGCGCAGAACAATTCTTCGTTGGTTATCCCAGCACGTCAATGCTCTTCAGTGAGTCAAAAGAATCTGCCTAAAAGTGTCCTATCCACTGCAATGCCCCTAGAACATAAAAGGGGAAAAGCTGATCTATTACTTTTAGCTTCCTTGCCAAACTTCCTCCATGAAGCAAAGCAGAATGCTTGATTCTTGCTGTCTTAAGCATAGACAACAATGAAACACTATCTTTTACCATGGTAATAAAGTGGGAGCAGGATTTTCTTTAATTGTCCTGTTAAGGTAAGAGATGGACTGTCTCTTATTAAACTACACTTTGCAACACTGAACTCTTGCAAGGATCGGCAGTTGCTTGACCACGTCACATACTCGTACTGCATCTGGGATCAATTACTTGCTGTAGCAGTAAACAAGATGCATGCCCCTTCTGAGAGGGCTGGCACCCTCAGGGCTGAAAGGGGCTGAAACTGGCTGAAGGGGGCTAATATCAATATCCTGGAGAAAATTTATCCACACTGGGGGGCAGTGGAGGTGCGCCGCAGGTGAAATATTCATTACTTTTAAAATTAATTTGATTTTTTCACCTCGCCACCACTGCTGCTTGTCTTTTCTGAACAGCTTTAGTCTGTGTGGTTTCTGGAGAATCACTTATTTTTATTTTCAACACTGTGTAATTCTAACGGTACTAGTTTATTTATTGTCCGCTTTATTATACACCCTTTTCTCAAAACATCAACTGTTTCTGATGTTTCCCTTTGCATCAGGGTATATTTGGGCACAATTTTTCCAAGTGGCCATTGGACCTCGGACCATCGTTGCAATAATCACTATGTCACCATTTTTTAAGGACTTATGATTTTCAGGAACACCAGCTCCATAGAAGTGTTCTCTCAATGAGGTGAGATAGTCATCTTGCCAAATTTTCTCACAACATTCACTCACTTTATTAAGGTGTTTGAATTTACGTCTGAGTTGCTCAGGTTTGAAATAAGTAGGATCCTCTATGATTCTTTATCATTCATGGGAGGAACAGGTTCGAGCCTTCTGCCATGGAGTAAATGAGATGGACTTAACACCTCTAAATTGTCCAGATCATCGGTAACATAAGTTAGAGGTCTGTTGTTGACTATTTTCAATTTCAGTCACAGCTGTACGGAATTCTTCTAAGTCGATTCTCTGACGATGAGAGTCTTCCCTTACACAATGTTTTACAATCCGATCATTCTTTTCATAAAACTCCGTGCCATGGAGATTTAGGAGGAATGGTATCTCTCCAACGACAACTGGTTGAATCAGCATCTGTTGTACTTCTGGTTGATCAAGAGATCTTGCTTATATAAGCAGCACCAGCAACAACGTTGTTGATTTATCTGAAATCAATCAGTCTGGTACATGCCCTTCTGGCTTGCCAAACCGTCTGATAAATTTGATAAAAGGTTTCAGCAACATTGTCAGTGGCTACTTCTAGATGTACAGCTCTAGTTGTGGCATAATGAAACAAACAGAATGTACACCTGATGGGAACTTTGTCAACTGTTTTGTTAAAAATATTGTCCAGTGTAATCTACAGACACCTGTCACCTCAAATGGGAGTGATAAAAATGGGACAAACTCTTTCAGAGGATATGGAGGTGGACCAGGATACGACATGCGCTCATATTGTTAGTAGGACATCAAGTAATACGTCCTTTTTATTTGTTTTTTCCACACTTTTGTCTGACCATGGAATATCCATAAGATTGTCATATATGACAAAAGTTGTGTCACTACCCCACCATGAACACGTTACTGTGGCGTTTAGCACAATCATTTTGTTAGCACAATGATTCTTGGGGATCAAAAATTTTTAATATTGGATGTATGGCTTTCGTTAGGTAGTGAAGAATATGAATTCTTCCTCGACAATCCTTATAATCATTTCTGAGTCGAGATAAAGTCCTAAAGACTTAATCATGACGGGTTTCTTTAGGGATTTATCTTGTGTTTCCCAGAAATTTTATATTCTATAGAGAAAATATCCTTACTGCATTAGGTTCACACAGTATTTAATTGGTCAAGATATTCAAAATTAGGTTTTATTCTTTAATGAATTTAAAGACAAGACAGTAACTCTTACGAGTTTACACCAAAGATGAGTATTTAGATCCATCCCAATGACTAAATCTGTTGTGTCCGCAGTATTTACACACTGTTTTTACTGCAGCGTTCAAGCAAACTGTTTCTTCTGCATATTGTGAGCTTTTTGTGAGAACCAGGTATTTTCATTAGAGAGTCCAGTATTCGGTCCGTGGAGCCATAATTTATATCCACAAATTTCATGAGCGGGAACCACCACGTTACCAACAATGTCAGTCTGATTCTCTTGGTAGAGACGTGGAGAAAGAGATAATCTCTCAGCATCTCTTTTATTTCGCTACTCTATTCTGTACATAAACCGAACTTACTCTTATTATTTCTTAACCACTGGAGAACTGCTTCATTACACTCCAGATCACGTTTTTTTTCAATTAATGAATATCAAGTACTTTGCTGAATAAGACAGCTAGTTTTTGACCTAATATAGTGTCTGTCAGTTCGCAATTGTAGGTACTGTTTTCTGGACCTTCAAGATGCTACCCTGGTCTTTGAAGCAATTAGTGTACTTCCCATCAACATTACTCATGTAAGCTACAGCGCCATAACCTCTGGTTGACGCATCACTGAACACATGTATGTTCGTGACATTGTTTTCCCTCTTGACTTATTTGTCTAGAAACTTAATTTTGAAGTTTAACTACCTTGGATATTTCATCCCATTGCATGACATCATTTCAGAGGCAAGTTCTCAGCCCATCCAATTTTGAGTTTCCCATTGCATCTTGTATAAGCATTTAAACCCTTTATGGTACTTGGTGTAGACGATTCCTAAGGATCAAAACATTGTGATACCTCTGACAGTAACTACGTTTGTGAGTGTACTGCAGATTATTGTTTATCCTTTTGAGACTCAAAGTAACTTCCTGGTGTGTTTTCCAATTAAAGACCCAGCATGCTTGTTGCAATCAGGCATATCAGCCTTCAGGGAACTTCTTTGATAAGTTCCTATAATTGCTATTGACTTAGTATGCCACATTCTTAGAGGCATACTTGCTTCTTTCATCTCCTTGTAGTGGATCTCTGTCTAAGGTTCAAATCAACCTCTTTATTCACAGTACCTTGAGATTGTCCACATAGAAACTATTCTTTAAGATTTCTTTGAAGAGGCCTTTCTGCATTCATAGTTAGTTAATATGTTTATTATGCAACCCCATATAAACCCATCCTGTGGGCGGTAGTCAAAAGATTACAAAGTGTACATAATGGTCCAGGGACTGGACCCCAAATTATGTTAGCTGAAGCTAGAGTTACAAAGGTAAAATGAACTCCAGTATATCTGGTCCACCAATCATGGCAAGTTTACAGAGTAATGAATCAGCTTCACTCCTAAACATGGTTACAGTCATGGAAAAAAAAAAAAATAATACAAAAATTAACAAAAAATAACCACTGATACGACCAACACCTGGTCACATTGTAATGAGTTATAAATACAAATATTACGTGGGTCATAACACCCACCCGAGCGCGTGTGCGCACACATACACTCACCAGGCGCACGCACCAGACATATGCACAGAGCGTAAAAATATAGCAAACACACAAGCACAACAGCCCTCACACGCGCGCGCCTCACACACAACCACACACACACACACACACACACACACACACACACACAAAAAAAAAAAAAAAAAAAAATGTGTGTGTGTTGAAGAGGCTTTCAGAGTGAAGCTAGATAACCTCAAAAGGCAATGGTGCCGATAACATCTCTCCATGGGTCCTGAGAGAGGGAGCAAGGCACTATGGTACCCCTAACAACAATATTCCAATACATCTATCGAAACAGGAGATTGCCTGAGGCATGGAAGACAGCACATTAGTCCATCTTAAAAAAGGAGACAGACATGAAGCACTAAACTACAGACAAGTGTCACTGACAATTATAGTATGCAAATTCATTGAGAAGATTATCAGAGAAGAGTGGTGAACACCAAGAAAGGATGATCTCATCAACAGCAGCCACAAGGTTTCAGGGACGGGAAATCCTGTGTCACAAACCTACTGGAGATTCTATGACTATGTGACAGCAGTAAGACAAGAGAGAGGTGGGTGGACTGCATTTTCTTGGACTGCAAGAAGGCGTTTGACACAGTTTCCACACAAGAGATTAGTGCAAAAACTGGAGGACCAAGCAGATAACAGGGAAGTCACTAAATTTGATCAGGGAATACTTGTCCAGGAAGACAGCAGTGAGTCAAGGTACGTGGGCGAGGTGTCAGATGGGGCACCTGTGACCAGCGAGGTTCCCCACAGGGGTCAGTCCTAGATCAGTGCTGATCTGGTAATTATGAAAACGACTTGACGGAGAATAGACTCCCAAAGTGTCCCTGTATGCAGATGATGTGAAGTTGATGGAGAATCATTTCGATCTTAGCCCAGGCAGAAACTACAAAGGGCTCTGACAGGCTTGCAGACCTGTCCAGCAATTGCTCCTGAGTTCAAACCCACCAAGTGCAAAGTCATGAAGATTGGGGAAGGGCAAACAGACCGCAAGAACCGAGTACAGTCTATGGGGGCCAGAGAGCTACAAACCTCATCAAGGACAAAGATCTTGGGGTGGAGTATAACACCAGTCACATCTCCTGAAGCGCATCATCCAACCAAAATAACTGCCGCAGCATAAGGGCGCCAGAAACCTCAGAACAGCATTCCGACATCTCAATATGAAAGTCAGGACCCGTACAACCGTGTACGTTAGGCCCATATTGGAGTATGGCCACCAGTTGGAACCCATAACCTACCAAGCACGTAAAAACAAGAGAAATGTGCAAAGGTTTGCAACAAGAACAAATCCCAGAGCTAAGAGTAAGTCCTAAGAGGAGAGGTTAAGGGAAATCACCAGACGACACTGGAGGACAGAGAGATAGGTGGGGACAAGAAAACATACAAAATACTGAGAGGTAAATGACAAGGTGGACAAAGACAAGATGTTCCAGAGATGGGCACATCAACCAGTGGACACAGTTTGGAAGTTGAAGACACAGATGAAACACAGGGATGTTAAGGAAGTATTTCTTCAGCCAGAGAAGAGTAACAGGAAGTGAATAGTTTGGGAAGCGATGTAGTGGAGCAGGATCCATACATAGCTTTAAGCAGAGTATTAAAAAGCGCAAGGTTCAAGGAGAGTGACCTAGTAGCGACCATTGAAGGAGGCAATCTGGCAGATGAATGGGATAGGAGGTAGGTTATGAAAGCAGTGACGAGTTTTAATGAGATAGTGATGCTCAGTTAGTGTGTAGGAGAGAGGTGAGGAAAAATTATTTACCATAAAAGTAAACCTTAGACAAGGATGTGATGTCAACACATGGATGTTCAATAAATTTATAGATGGGGTTGTGAGAAAAGTGATGTTCGGGTGTTGGCAAGAGGTTGTGGGGTTAAAAGACAGAGAAATCAAACAAAAGTGGAGTTGCCACAGTTGCGCTTTGCTGATGACACTGTGCTTTGGGATGATTTGGAGAGAAGTTGCAGAGTTTTGATGATGATTTGGTAGGTATGTAAAAGAAGAAAATTGAAATAGTGAATATGAAAAGAGTAGGTGATGAGGATAAACAAAATTAGGTAATCGTAACAAATGGATATCAGACTGGGGGGGGGGGGGGAGAGTATGGATTAGGGAATGTATTCTGATATTTAGGACGTAAACGTGTCTGCAGATGGGTCTATGAAAGATGATGTGATCCATAGCACTGGACGAGATACAAAGGTGAGTGGTACACCGAGGAGTCTGGGAGTCAAAGAACTTTCCATTGAAGCAAAGAGGGAATGTAAGACAGCAAAGTTATACCAATGCTCACTTATATGGTGTGAAACATGGTGGTGAATGTTCAACAAGGAGAAGCTGGTAGGCAGTGAGATGTGGTATCTGAGGGCAAGAGGAGAGTGAATAGATGCAAGAGAATTCTTAGTTTGTAAAATTAGGAGGAGGTGCGGGATTACCAAAACTATTATCCAGGGCGGGTAAGGAGGTGTTGTTCCTTAGCTCCTTCGCTAGTGCAGTGTTGTTATTAATCAATATCACTTGTTCCGTGGGTGCAATAATATAATATACTGTTTGTTGAGCTAGTACACAAACAGGGAGTAGAATGAAATTAGCTCGGAGGCGTCCACACCACCGCATGTACTTCGATGGTGGGTACAACATCTAGTTTGGCTGGATGCACCATTGTTAAGGATTGTGTGGTCTAGTGGTCTAAAGCGTCATGCGCCATGGGGCAGGCCAAAACAGCATGGGTTCGACTCCTTGGCTAGTGCAGTGTTGTTATTGATCAATACCACTTGTTCCGTGGGTATATATATATATATATATATATATATATATATATATATATATATATATATATATATATATATATATACAAACACTAATCTCTGTCGAAGGAACTCGAACCTACGAACCGTGGAACAAGGTACGCTGTGCTTTACCATCCTCACCACACTGGACCAATACCTTGGCGCCCAGCTCACGCTAGACGTTGATCCAAGGCAGCCAGCTTTCAGGTGGGAGGCTTACATCTTTTCATCTCATCCCCTGCATGCATCGACCAACTAGAGATTTTAACAATGCAAGGAATTCGTAAGAGCAGGGAAAATATACACATTATTATTATTATTATAATCAAAGGGGAAGCGCTAAACCCGGAGGATTATACAGCGCCTGGGGGGGATGTGGAAGGCATTCAGGCTTAATTCGGGGAACTGAGCAACGTTCCAATTCCCTAAATCAAGAGCCCCTCACCAACACCGATCTCTGGCAGAGATCAGTGTTTGTGTATATTTCGCCTGCTCTTGCGAATTCCTTGCGCGCGCGCGCACACACACACACACACACACACACAATTATATATATATATATATAAATATATATATATATATATATATATAATATATATATATAATATATATATATATATATATATATAATGTCGTGCCGAATAGGCAGAACTTGCGATCTTGGCTTAAATAGCAACGTTCATCTTGCCATATAGGACAAGTGAAAATTTGTGTATGCAATAATTTCGCCAAAATCATTCTGAACCTAACGAAAAAAAATATATTTCACTGCGTTTGTTTAGTATTAAATTATTGTAAACAAATCTAAAATACATTTAGTTGGATTATGCTAAAATAAATTGTTCTTGTTATAATAAGGTTAGGTATGTTCTCTAAGATCTTTTGGTGCAAAATTAAAAATTTTTACGTCAACATTAATGAAAAAATATATCTTTAAACGTATAAGAGAAAATTTAGAAGGACTTAATTTTAATGAGTTCTTGCTAATTGGCCAGTTTTACATATTCGGCACGAACTTAATATATAAATATATATATATATATATATATATATATATATTAATATATATATATATATATATATATATTCTTTATAAAAGAGATTACAAAAATTGTGTAATAAAACTCAATTTAGTTTGGTTAGGAAAAATTGCTTTATTTATATCCAATTAAGTTGATTTTCACAAAAGAAAATTCGTTTCCTCGGATCAAGAGCTTTCCATCAGCAACAAGGCAAGTGCCAAGAATGGAACGAGGAGTAATTTCTCCACATTCAATAATTATAGTGTTAAAGCAAAGGAAAAGAAGCAGAGCAGTAGGCCTACTGATGGAAACAGTCAAGTCTTCCACACAATGATTCCCTCACAGACATACGAACATAATTAAAACAACTTACTCCAGTGTCAGAGTCATTACACTTCTCATTGTTGCTAACAGTTTTTGATATGAGAGTTTGACTGATAGGTAGGTAGGTGGATAGCAAGTTAGGTAGCTAGCTAGGAAGTTAGGTAGGTAGTTATGTAAGTTGGTAGGTAGAGTGGAAGGTACGTAGGTAGTTTGGAAGGTAGGCAGGTAGTCAGGAAGGTTGGTAGGTAGGTTATTAGGTAGGTAGTCAGGAGGGTTGGTAGGTAAATAGGTAGGTAGTCAGGAGGGTTTGTAGGTAGGTAGTCAGAAGGGTTGGTAGGTAAGTAGGTAGGTTAGTAGGCAGTTAAGTAGGTTAGTAGGTATGAAGGTAGGTAAGTAGGTAGGTTAGTACGTAGGTAGGTAAATAGGTAGGTTAGTAGGTAGGTTAATAGGTAGGTTGGTAGGAGTCAGGTAGGTAGACAAGTTAGTAGTATTTAGGTAGGTAGGTAGGGTGAAGAATGGGAGAATCATTGTAATTCTTGCAAGTCTTGTAAGTCACCAACACCTCTTCAAGTATCCTGTCCTAATCGAACTGTTAATTATGCCGACTCTTTGCCAGTTCAACTTGCAACTGCTGCTGCTGCTGCAAGGTGATCGAGACTAGGACTTGAGTAGCTTTAAAAAGAGATTGGACAAATATATAAAGTGGGAGGGGCTGGGTTTGATTGGAGTCATTGGGTACGGGAGTAAATTCTTGGATATCTTTAGGCACGGATGATTTTGATAAGGACCTGCCTTGTATGGGTCTTCTGCAGTGTTCCTCCATTCTTATGTTCTATGTCAAATACATAAAGTAGTAAACATCTCTAAACATCTCAAAAAGTACATCTAAATGATGCCTTGTATTTTACACAGTACAAAAATATTACCTTATTGAAAGTAAAGCGGGAAAAATCTATGTAAATATATTTAGTAACTAAACAATGAGCCTAAAAGCTTAAACCAACCACAGTGATGATGATGAGTAGTGAAGATACACTGTGATGATGATGAGTAGTGAAGATACACTGTGATGGTGTTAGTGATGTGTAGTAACGATGAACTCTGATGGTGTCACCACTAAAAATACCATCATTACAAGTGTCACCACTACAAATACTACCACTACAATATCACCACTACAAATACCACCAATACAAGTATCACTACAAATATCAACACTGCAAGTATCAACACTGCAAGTAACAACACTGCAAGTAACAACACTGCAAGTATCAACACTGCAAGTATCAACACTGCAAGTAACAACACTGCAAGTATCAACACTGCAAGTATCAAGTACCAACACCACAAGTATCAACACTATAAATATCAACGCTTCAAATATCAGTACTTCCAGTATCACCACTGTAACACTACTGTATCACCACTATGATATAAGTATCATTACTACAAGTTAACACTACTGCAAGTGCCACCACCACAAGTATCACCACTACAAGTATCACCACTATGGGTACCACTACTACAAGTACCACCACTATAAATATCACCACTACAAACATAAACACTACAAGTATCTCCACTACAGCTACCACCACTACAAATATTATCACTGCAATCTTCAACACTGTAAGTACCTCATCTACAAGCATCTCCACTTCCATTACCACTACTGCAAGTATCTCCATTACACGTCTCACTACTACGAATATCACCACTACATGTAGAAACATTCTAACACCAACACTAAAATAATCACCACTGCAAACATCGTCTCACAAGTATCAACTCTACAAGAATCACTACTAGGAGTACCACTACTGCAAGAATTATCAAAGCAAGTATCACCCCTACGAGTATCACACATCAAGTATCACCAGTACAAGTATCAGTACTTCCAATACCACCACTACAATGAATCACCACTACAATGAATCACCACTACAAGTCTCAGTTTTTCTAGTACCACCAAAACACGTATCACCACTATAAATGTCACCACCACTACAAGACTCGGTACTTCCGGTACCACAGCTTCAAATGTCACCACTACAAATATCAGCACTTCTTGTACCATCATTACAAGTATCACCATTGCAAACGTCAACATTACAAGTATCTCATCTACAAGTATCACCACTCCTAGTATCACCACTCCTAGTATCACCACTACAAGTATCAGCATTTTCAATACCAACACTACAAGTATCACCTCTTCAAGTATCATTACTATGAGTACTACCATTACATGCATAAAAACTACAAGTATCAGTACTCACAGTATCACCAGAATACCAGTATGACAAGTATCACCAGTACAGGTATCACCAGTACAAGTGTTACAACCACAGGTACCACCACTACAAGTATCACCACTACAAATATCACAACTACCATTAACTCTACGTACTACTATTACTACTGCCACTACTACTACTGTCACCATCAACACTACCACCATCAACACCACGATCATGATCACCACTACCTTTAATTCCTCCTACTATGACCACTACTTCCATCAACACTACTACTACTACTGCCATCAACACCACTATTATGATCAGAACTACCTTCAACACCTACCACCAAAATTACTACCTCCGTCAACACTACTACCATCAACACTACAACCATCAACACACATATCATAAACACTACCTTATATCCCACCTACTACCACTACCACTTATCATCACCACCTACTACCAACACCACTTATCACCACCATTACTATCATCACTACTCTCATTCACACTGCTTCCACCAGCTGTGATATGCAATGCACGAGCATGCTGGATCAGGTGCCCAAGGGGGGTCACT
>NC_069463.1:31083817-31099315 GCF_026875155.1 Cherax quadricarinatus
ACTTTAACAGTGTTTAATAAAGGTTGCTCAAATGTTTAAAACATTGTTCAGATTGTTTAAATAACAATGTTCAGAGTGTTTAAATAACAGTGTTCGGAGTGTTTAAATAAGTGTTCAGAGCGTCTAAATTACAGTGGTCAAAATGTTTAAAAACCAGTGTTAGTTTAAGTTAGTTTAATATGTTTATTGTGCACCCCATACCCATCCTGTGGGCGATAGTCAAAAGATTACAGAGGTACATAATTGGTCCAGGGACTGGACTCCAAAGTTTTGATAGCTGAGAAAGTTACAGAGGTAATGAACTCACAATTACAAAGGTAATGAACTCACAATTTTCAAAGGTAATGAACTCCAGGTAGGTCGGGTCACAATCATGACAAGTTACAAAGGTATTTACAGATTACAGAGGTATGTAATGGGTCCAGGGACTGGGCCCCCAAAGTTTTGATAGCTGAACTAGGTACAAAGGTAATGAACTCACAAGTTACAAAGGTGATGAATCCTGTAAGAATGGTTACTTACGTTTATATATGGGTACAATCATGAACAAATTATAGAGTACTGAGCAATTCACACTTCCACACCCGGTCACAACTGTAATGAGTTATTGGTGCAAATATTGTTGAGTCACACACACACACACACACACACACCACACACTACACACACACACACACACACACACACACAAACACACACACACACACAAACACACAAACCCACACACACACACACAAACCCACACACACACACACAAACACACACATCACACACACACACACACACACACACACACACACACACACACACACACACACACACACCACACACACACACGAACACACACACACACCAACACACACACACACGAACACACACACTCACACACACGCACACACACACACACCACACAAACACACACACACACACACAAACACAAACACAAACACACAACACACACATACACACACACACACACACACACACACATGGGGCCAGGAGCTGGTATCGACCCCTGCAACCACAATTAGGTGAGTACACACGCACAACAGGAGCTTGGACTCGACCCCTGCAACCTCAACTTGGTGAGTACACACACACACACACAAACACACAAACACACACACACAAACACACACAAACACATAGGCACACACACACACACACACACACACACACACACATACACACCACACACACACACACACACACACAACAATATTCAATACATCTATCGAAACGGGAGATTGCCTGAGGCATGGAAGACAGCAAATGTAGTCCCAATCTTTAAAAAAGGAGACAGACATGAAGCATTAAACTACAGACCAGTGTCACTGACATGTATAGTATGCAAAATCATGGAGAAGATTATCAGGAGAAGAGTGGTGGAACACCTAGAAAGGAATGATCTCATCAACAGCAGCCAGCATGGTTTCAGGGACGGGAAATCCTGTGTCACAAACCTACTGGAGTTCTATGACATGGTGACAGCAGTAAGACAAGAGAGAGAGGGGTGGGTGGATTGCATTTTCTTGGACTGCAAGAAGGCGTTTGACACAGTTCCACACAAGAGATTGGTGCAAAAACTGGAGGACCAAGCAGGGATAACAGGGAAGGCACTACATGGATCAGGGAATACTTGTCAGGAGACAGCAGCGAGTCATGGTACGTGGCGAGGTGTCAGAGTGGGCACCTGTACCAGCGGGGTCCCGCAGGGGTCAGTCCTAGGACCAGTGCTGTTTCTGGTATTTGTGAACGACATGACGGAAGGAATAGACTCTGAGGTGTCCCTGTTTGCAGATGACGTGAAGTTGATGAGAAGAATACACTCGATCGAAGACAGGCAGAACTACAAAGGGATCTGGACAGGCTGCAGAACTGGTCCAGCAATTGGCTCCTGGAGTTCAATCCCACCAAGTGCAAAAGTCATGAAGATTGGGAAGGGCAAAGAAGGCCGCAGACGGAGTACAGTCTAGGGGGTCAGAGACTACAACACCTCACTCAAGGAAAAGATCTTGGGGTGAGTATAACACCAGGCACATCTCCTGAAGCGCACATCAACCAAATAACTGCTGCAGCATATGGGCGCCTAGCAAACCTCAGAACAGCATTCCGACATCTTAATAAGGAATCGTTCAGGACCCTGTACACCGTATACGTTAGGCCCTATTGGTTATGCGGCACCAGTTTGGAACCCACACCTAGCCAAGCACGTAAAGAAACTAGAGAAAGTGCAAAGGTTTGCAACAAGACTAGTCCCAGAGCTAAGAGGTATGTCCTACGAGGAGAGGTTAAGGGAAATCAACCTGACGACACTGGAGGACAGGAGAGATAGGGGGACATGATAACGACATACAAAATACTGAGAGGAATTGACAAGGTGGACAAAAACAGGATGTTCCAGAGATTGGACACAGTAACAAGGGGACACAGTTGGAAGCTAAAGACACAGATGAATCACAGGGATGTTAGGAAGTATTTCTTCAGCCACAGAGTAGTCAGTAAGTGGAATAGTTTGGGAAGCGATGTAGTGGAGGCAGGATCCATACATAGCTTTAAGCAGAGGTACGATAAAGCTCACGGCTCAGGGAGAGTGACCTAGTAGCGATCAGTGAAGAGGCGGGGCCAGGAGCTCGGACTCGACCCCCGCAACCTCAACTAGGTGAGTAACTAGGTGAGTACACACACACACACACACACACTGTAGCGATCAGTGAAGAGGCGTAGCCAGGAGCTGAGTCTCGACCCTTGCAACCACAATTAGGTGAGTACAATTAAGTGAGTACACACACACACACACACACACACACACACGTGGTAATGCTTTATTTTCAGCTAGCAAAGTCAGGGTATTTCTCCAGAATGATCTGTAATATACCACTGTGGATAAAATACTTTGCCATTTCTTGAACATTTCTGAGTGAGTTGTCTCTAAATTCATTAATTTTATCGCACTCCAGTACATAATGACGCAGGGTGTGACAATAGTCCATTTGGCAAATTTTTCATTTCGTTTTTTCAACATTTGGGGGTGGTGTTTTTAACCTGCCTAGTACTTGTAACCACCCGGGGGGGCCCCGGCAGTAGTGACATCCAAGGTCTGCTTATTTTTTTGTGCACCATAGACATGGGGCTCCTCCTGCATGATAGAATGATGATAGATGGACTGATCTGTCAATCTCCCTGATTTTAAAGTCAAAAAATTAATTTGAAGTTCTTTTCGTATTATTGTTTCTCAACTACACCGACAACCCAAAGATTGTAATCTACTCCCTTTTGAAACATACGTTTAGCCAATTTATCAGATAAATCATCTGAAGACCAATGTGAATGGAATCCAAGCTTGGCACTCTGACCCATGTCCAAAATTTTACCTTCCCTGTGTCTGGCTTCTGACCAACATCCAAATTTTTATGCTTAATGGTTTGAGAGCATTTAGGGATGACAGAGAATCAGTTACAATTAAACTGTCAATTTTAATACATAAGCATTTCAGTGCAAGGAGTATGGCAAACTTTCTGTCTAAGGGGTGGGGCCCCAATTATTGATGGTGCCCAATTTCTTTAAGAGAGCTTCACTCTGTACAACAGCAGCACCCCCGCTGCACGTGGATTGGTGAACGGGCCCATCAACAAAATAATTTGCGAGAGTGTGTGCTGTGTGACTAATTTATCAATACAGTTTAAAAGGCATCAGGTTTGGGGCTTAAAGGGCGAAGTTTTGGTTGTGTTTTAAAAAGTATTTTGGGGGAAATGGAGGAATGGTGTTTGGAAGGGGGTTATACCCCCATGGAGCGGGAAATGCCGCTGTTGCCTTACTGAGTAGATCATGTATCTGTTTCAGCGGGGCATTCCCCAGTTTTTAAACCCATCTGGAAAGGGTTTTCCCGCCGTGCTGGGGAAAGTTTAGGGGGTTTCTGTGCGGGGGTTTGAATGGGCTTGCCTGGCATATTAACCCAATTAGGATATTTCTTTCAGTAACAGATCTCGATGCTTGGAATATCGAGTTTTTTTTGCATTTTTAAAATTTTGGGCAGTACGAGGGCACCAAAATATCCTCATTGTTTTCGTTCTGCAGTTTGCCCAGCCCCCCCCAAGTTTCCCCAGTCAGCACAAGTGCAAGTAGTGGCGCAGCAAATAACCAAATCATCTAATAAAAGCAAGATACACATTTTCAAAATTTTTTTAAACATTAGCCCCAAACCCGGGGGTTAAACCAGCCAAAAACTCAAGTGCTCTCAGGCTTTGTATTGGCGACAAAGTCTCTTACAACGGTCCAATAGGGAAACCCAAAGCCTAGATACAACCCCAGGTCCTGACACGACCCCTAGTTCATGTTTAAAGATTTTTTGGGTTTTTTTTGGAAAGGGGGTTGGTGAATCTTATATCATCAAAAAAACTAATCATATAATGAGGGGGGGCGACAAAGCATGCTTTTAAGTAAGGCTTAATCAGAATATATTATATTTTGGGGACTGGGGCACACCTCCCTTGAGGTTCCTAATTCAAAGTCTTTTGTTACACTTCTATGTCCCTGAAAAAACACAAGAAATTTTGTTGGACAGGTAGCATTTAATCCAGCGGAGAAGCCATCCTCCAACATCCATTCTGGCAAGTTTACTAAAATTTTTTGCGGGGTTTGGGTACATCAAAAGCGGGTTTTAAAGGCAAGGGAAAGGGAGTGTATGAGATTTAGTGTGCAGGTGAGAAAAGGGGGCTATGCAATGATGCACACTCCTTCCCTGCATGAAACCCTGCAACCGGAGAAACAAAATTGTTTGATTCTGTACATGAGACGATTTAAAATCATTCTCTCAAATGTTTTACACAAGCGGATAGAAGAATATTGGCGAAATGCATTTTTTGATTGGGGTTAGGAATTTTATATAATTAAATAATGGATTTCCGGTACTCACACGGCAATCTGAGTATGTTTTAAGTAATACCATCCTCACCGGCGAGTGGAGTTGCCCTTGTGCTGCATCAAGTTTATAATTTGTGAAAGGGAAAGTTGCAGGCTTTTTCCCTTTCTGACACAAAGCAAACAAGTCTTTCCCCTTTCATCATATTTGTCTTTAATTTTGTCCTGTGGTACTGGGAAATTGTATAGCTAGATGTACAGCCAAGACGACTAACTCTTCGCCCTATGTAAGGGATGAGGGGGCGATCTGCCCATTCTATTTTCCCCTTTAAATTTTATTTTTTGTCCCCCAAGCCCGGCTAATGGGGTGTGAGCATTAAGACCGTTTACAAATTTTTCCTCTGTTTTTCCGCACTCTGTCATACGCTCTCTGCAGCAGCAAGGGGGGTTTGAAAGAGGCTCAGCATTTCAGGGGGACATTTGTCTATGGCTAGGCCTAGTCTGCGAGCATACGTTTCAGTGTTCGAAGTTTAGAATCATTGTAAAAGATGGTTTTTTAAAAAAGGGATGATTATTATGGAATTTGTTTGGGTTTTGAGTACCAAAAGGGTTTTATGGGGGCTCTAAATTTTTTGAAAAGCCACAAGGGCATTATAAAGGGCTCAACAAAGAAAATTTATAGGAATTTACCATCAGCACATGTGCAACAAAGTCTATTCTGATAGGGGGAAATTAAAACGTTTCCGTTTTAAAATCCCCCAGGGAGGATAGTTTACCAAAACTAGTAGGGTTTGCCAGGAAATGATCAGAGTATATATGTTTAAAGGGGAAAACTCACGCTGGCAGAAGTTATGTTGAAGTCCAGACAAGATCAAAGGACCCCCCATAGATATGTGTGGGTTCAAGGTCACTTACAATTGCGCATTTTCATGACTGTTTAAGAGGACAAAGTTGATTACCATTCGATTACCAAACTGATTTCCCGGGGTTTTGTGTCTTGCATTTTAAAACGCCAATAATAAGGTAGGTCAGACTGAGCACAATTGGAGCTCCCAAATAATTAAACTTATCAGCAGGAGCATACAAGTTAAATATGTTGAGAGAGAGTTCCCCGAATTGTAGCCCCCCGTTTTCTTATGTGCAAGAAGTTGATGGGAAGTTATTTTGAATATAAGAACACAAGAGTTAGTAATTCATTTTATAAAAAAAATGATGGAATTTAGGGGCTGGGGTTTTTTTGGGACACGCACTCTTGTGACACACAACATAATGGGTTGGTGGGCACTTTATGATGAAGGTCAGGGAAATCTTTTTTATGATCAATATTCCTCTTAAAATGAAAGTTTTAAAGATTTTTGATCCTTATATATCCGGGATCTTGTTGAGTTTCCAGCACAATGAAAAAATTGTTCATATAAAAAGCAGACCTTATCAATGTCAACAGTGTTGCCCCGGTCCAGATTTTTTTTTAAATGCACTTTAGTTTTAAGGCCTCGTGGGAGTCTTTGTTACCAGAGCACGACGCTGTTTATGTGTGAATGTATGATAGTGACACCACCACCCACATTCCCCCCCCATTAAAAATTACACGATCACTATAACGCATCACCAACACCCCTTCCAACTTGTGTTTATTTCATTTATCAACAGTATTTTATTCAACAATAATGTCAGTGTGGTTAACCCCCTACACCGCACCACCCCTTTTTATTACACTCATCACTATTACTAAAATTATAGGTACCACAAACCCTCATCACACTCTGCACCACCACTTATATTACACTCATCACTATTACTAACGTTAAGGACACCACTGCCCTCATCACACTCTGCACCACCACTTATATTACACTCATCACTATTACTAACATTATAGGTACCACTGCCCTCATCTCACTCTTCACCACCACTTATATTACGCTCATCACTATTACTAACATCATAGACACCATTGCCTTCATTATGACGCTCACTGTAGTTATCACACAAGTATTGTATTCGTCATAACTGTAATTAAGGACACCACCACTATCACCACCACCTTGTTCAGCAGCCTTACACTTGCTTTCACAAATTGTGACAATCTTGTTATTGTTATTGTTGCTTCAGGAGAAATTGTTGTGTTTCCAGTACCCTTGTGCGCGACATCAGGTTGTATACCACAGGAGCAAGACTTGGAACATGTGGAGACGTGAAGTCCCGTTCAGCTGAGCTCGTTGGCTGACTGTCAGCTGACTCAGCTAGGCTGGTATTGACAGCCGACGTGATGGAGGTCTGTTGACTTGCTCCCCAGGTGAGGTGCTCAACCCCATTTTCTGAGGGCAGGCATGAGCCAGTATTCAGACTCGAAATACCTGGTAGTCCTGGGGGGTCATAATGGGGGTACAGTGTGAGGTTCGGTTGGTTCTGATGTTGGCAGCCCTCACACTGCAGTCAGTATGAGCTGCTGTAACTCCTGAAGTCTTACAATTGATACATTATTTAGCAACAGTCTGTTGATGTTTGATAATATCATAACACCGTTCAGAAGGATGAGCGTTGGCACACACTGCACACCAGTGTGACTCAGCTGGGCATTTCCTGGCAATGTGGCCCCAGCGTTGACACATAACATAGACGTTGAGAAGGTCTGTACAATGCAGTGTAATAGCGTCTGTTGAGGGCTGCGCGGGAGTGAATATAGCGTGACAGAGTCCCCTGGCCAGTCCACTCAGCTAATATCAGACCGTTGGAAAGTCAACGAGGGCTTGCAACTTGCTCTGACGTCAGATATTGAGGATTCAAGTGCTTGTCGACGTTGTAGATGACAATAAGCACTTCAGGTGCCCTTGGTGGGGCGGCTCGGAGTTTGATTTTGGCATATTCGTGAGTGAAAAATTTGTCTATAAATGCTGAATCATTAGGCACAAATACGTAGTTATCCACATCGTGAAGAAACTTGATCGTTTTCTCATGATTGTCTACACTAGCTTCGAAAAACCAGTTAAGCTTGGTCTCTTGATCAGTGTTGTTTGGGAAATCTAACCTGACAGCTTTGGGAGGGTGTGCGCCCACTGTATTGCTTGCAGCAAGCTTCCTCTGGAAGCCTCGTTCTTTTTCCGAGCCTGTTTACTAAAATATGTTTCAAATCTGCCTTCACCATCATCTACGTCAACACCATCAGCTATACTCATTGCTGACAGGAGTTTCACACTGGCGATGGGTTAAAGGATACCGGTGAATAGAAGGGACAAGGAAGGGATATTCACCTCGCTAGACACAGGCAATATGGGTGTAGTGGCCTACGGGTCGCAGTGCGATTTTCAAGGTCATTCACGGGGCCACAGTCGTCTCGAGAGTTACCAATACTGCACTACTCGTTAATTACTTCAAACCCGCAGCACTTAACACAGTTAGCACACATGTCTAGGAATGACAGACAAATTTTCACTCTGTGGACAAGCAAATCAGCACAAACTTACTATGTTTATAGATGAACCTCTGGCATGTTACAGTTAAAAAACCCGTCTCCAAAGGAGTTACCAGGTAACTGCAATGCTCCTTAAATTGTTCTTAACCACTCTTGTTGTGTTCCAACTATGCAGCATTCCTCCCAGAAACACTCAGTGCATAGAAGAATAACAGGTCATCTTCCTCAGTTAGAGATATAACACATTTTGTACAAGTGGCACAGTCAGATTCATCTGGCAGGCCTAAGGTCTGATCACTAACTCACGCAGGATGGGAGATTTTTGTCCGTTTTTTCTCAGGTAGGCCAGAGGTGACTAGCTGTGCGGAAAACTCAGATATTTGAGTACCAGCGGAGCAGCAAAATACACCTCTACACTGCACGTTGATAAAGGCGAACGGCTGAGTTTAAAGGCGGAGAGTTGGGGGATACAGGAGAACAGCAGGGGTGACTGAGCACGCACATTCGCCTCTCTTCACATAGTCAATATGGGCGAAAGTCTCAGGCAGGAGAAGCAGTGCCTCGCTCAAGGTCACTGGCTGAGGCAGACTTCTCAAGAGTTACCAAACACTGCAATACTCGTACAAATAGTTACTCACTCCAAACCTGCAGAACGCACATGTGTCTTGGAATGAAAACGAATTTTTAGTGTGTGCACACCTAGGTTACCAACTCAGGTTGGTAAAGGGATGAGTTGTGCACAGTTTCAGAGGCACGAGTAGCAGTGGACTAGCAAAATTCACCTCTACACTGTATGTTGATAGAGGCGAAAGGCTGAGGTAAAATGAAAGGCAGAGGGGAAGCAGAGGCCTGTGAGGGCCTTTTCAAAAACGGAAAACTATTTCCAGTGTTTCACTAGGTATATCCTCAGTCACAACTCGCACATAAGAGTTCTCGCAACACTGAAACTGTCTTCCAACAGTATGAGTTTTAATGATGACTTATCAGTCAGGAGAAATGGGTAGGCCTGCAAATTAGTAGGTCCAGATCCCCCCAGCACACGTCAACCATTCAGCCGAGACTGCTTTCGAGAGTATCATCACTGGTTTTTAATCCCACATGAATCTCCCGAGACATTGTCTCATCTGAGCTTTCGAGGGGCTTCTCTGACTCTACAGGAAGAGGATCTGAAACACTTATATCCATCTTTGGTGATGAAAGGTCAACCTCAGAAGGAAGAATGGCACCTTTTACATTACCTATTAGTACGGAGCAAGAAGTGATGGAGCTAGTACGGCTTCAGACCAACTTGTGAACCATTTAGACCTAATGTAGCAACGGATGGTAGGAAAAGTGTCTGTACGGCCCAAGTAGTCTGAATGTATAGCAGAGGAATGAGTTTCTTTAAGATTAGGGAACAGCTTATCAGAAATGACTATACATGTGCATCCAGTGTCTCGTAAAATGGTAGATACATTAAGTCCATTAACTGTTCCTGAACAGAAGGGTGCTTGGTCATTACAGTCTTTAAAACATCTTCCAACTTTTTGGACCATCTCTGAAGGACAATCTGGACGTTTATGTCCCCTAACACCACACAAATGACAAACAGGAATAAAAGAAGCCACTTTACTTTCCACTAGAGGCTTTGATTTCTTAAGGTCTGATGAACCCTTGCCCTTAGGGTTCGATCCCTTTAGGTCTTTATAGGAATTGTGAGCCTCAGCAACTTCCTCAGCTTTAATCAGGTCACGTTCTCTAATGAATGTTCTTATCTGGTGGGGAAGAGCTGTCAGGAACTGGTCAGCAACCATGAAGTGATCAATTCCTGAACTCTCTATCCAAAAGTCGAACAAACGAAAGAGTGTTACTTGTAACTGCTGAAAGTTCTGGCCAGGCTGTAAGGTGGCATTCCTGAAATCTTTCCTGTAAGAATTAGTGGTTTTTTGATATGCTTTAAGGATTGCCTTCTTCAGTAGGTTATAATTACATATGATATCCTGCGACAAAGTTGCAAAGATATTAAAAGCTGTACCGGAAAATAACATTCCTAACCTGGTAGCCTAGGTGTCAGCAGGCCATTCACAGAGGGTAGCAGTATTTTCGAACCTGATAATGTTTGAAGTTATGCCGTCCCCCTCTGTGAAGGGAGGTAAATTAGGTGTTGGAATATGTGCACTAGCTGCATGATGTTCAATTACTCCTTCCTCTAATTGTTGTTGTGTAAAAGTTAACTTTTTATTCTCTAATTCAAGGCGAGATTTTTCAAGCTCGCAATCCTTTTCTCTCTCTATTAACTCATGTTCTCTATCCTTTGCTCTTTCCTCAAGTTGTCTGAATTTAACTTGTTCCTCACGTATCTTAGCTTGTTCCTCACGTATTTTAGCTTGTTCCTCACGTTCTCTGGCTCTTTCCTCACGAGCAAGTCTATCACGCTCTTTTTTGTCTTCTCGCTCTCTTTCTAACTGTCTTTCTTTGCTTTCTCGTTCAACTCTCTCTCTCTCCTTTTTCTCCTGTCTTTCCCTTTCTGTCTCTCTTCTCTCTCAATTCTCTCTTTTTGGAGGGTTCAGTTCCTGCTCCGTCCTCTAATCTTTTTTGTAGCTCTTCAAGGAGATGCTGAAGCATATGCACATTCCGTTGGCTGCTTGTCACTTCCTATGCTACTTTCTCCAACTTACCAAGTAACATCTGCTAAGGAATTAATTTTTACGCAAGTGTGAGCAGAGTAACATATATGAAGGAATTCAGAGAAACTGGTTAGCTGGACTTGAGTCCTGGAGTTGGGAATTACAATTTTTGTGATCTTAACCCTTTCAGGGTCTGTGCCATAGATCTACGGCTTTACGTTGAGGGTCTACACCATGAGCCGAGCTCACTCTGATAAGCTGTGAGTTGTAAATTTGGGCCTAGATATGAGAGAATACATCTATGTGGTATGTATGCACCACATAAAACAAATTCTGCAGCACACAGTGCATAATGAGAGAAAAAAATTTTGCCGATGTTCAAGAGTAACCAAATGACCTCACACTTCTAATACACACCAGCTGGTGGGTCTAATATACATTCACAAATGTGGTGATATTATTTATACAATTATTACAATATTGCCTAACAGTAAATCTTCTCTTTTCTGGTTTGAATAAAAATTCAATATGTGAATAAAAAATCAAAATGGAATTAATTTGTAAAGTGTGAAAATGTAACTAATGAACAGAGGAAATGTTAATTTAGTGCCAGGAATGCCTGCATTGTTTATTCTGGACCCTATTTTGAAATTGGAATATTTTAAACTTTGCATTAAATTGGCTAAATTAACATTTTCCCATCACTTTATTTTGTAGTTGTAACAGTTGACTTGGCAATTTCTTGTGCTCAATCAATAGAATGGAGGTAATACTGGTGAAATAGCTAAGAATTTGGTCAACTGGAATAGAGTAATTGGCTTAAAATGGGAGTCAAAGTCGACTAAATTGCCGATGCGTAAATATTGCTGACACGTCAAAATTCGTGAGAGCATAATTTCATCAATTTTCCATCAAATTTTGTAGTTTTTGTTTTATTACCTCCAGAAAAAGATTCTCTACCTTTTCATAAGAAAAAACAACAAAACTGTTTTTTGAAAATTCTTGGACACTGGTGTACACTGAAATTTGGCCTCTGGACCCTGAAAGGGTTAAGGAGGGGCGGAGGTATGTTGCAATATTGAACTGTAGTGTTGGCACACCTCTGGCAAGTCAGTGATGGAGTGAATGGTGTTAAAAGCATTTTTTGGGCCGCCTTGCCTCAGTGGGAAACAGCCGATGTGTTAATAAAAGTAAAAATATTCCATTTTCACAAGCCTGAAAATGTTGTATGTTACATTTTACTTTACATTATGTTACATTATGTTACATTATGTTACATTTTACTTTACAGCACTTCACTTTACAGTGTTTCGTTAATGCAGCGGTTTTCAATTACAGTGGACCCTCAATTTTCGTAAGCATTGGAATTCGTAATTCTCGCAAATCATAACAAATATTGACTCACGAATCGTCGTTTGATTCGCAAATAGTTGTTCATCCCAAATGCGTACAAGCAGCCCTACATACCATTCACAGTCAGTTTGCCATTGTTTACCAGCCAGTGAGCATGATCTCATGCATTCTTATGATGCATTTCATAATCCATTCATTTTAGTGCTTGCAACTGCTAAATGAGCCACCATAGGCCCAAAGAAAGCTCCTAGTGCCACACCTTTGGTAAAGAAGGTGAGAAAAACAATAGAATTCAAGAGAGACATCATTGCAAAATATGAAAGTGGAGTGCGTGTGGCAGAGCTAACCAGGATGTAGGGAAACCCGATACAACCATCTCTTCCATCATGGCCAAAAGGAAATCAGGGAAGCTGTTTTTTGCGAATGGGGTAAATATGCTCACATAAATGAGATCGCAAATCTCGAAGATGTGGAGAGGTTGTTGTTGGTTTGGATCAACAAGAAACAATTAGCAGGAGATAGTGTTATACAGTCGATAATTTGTGAAAAGGCAAGGAAGTTACATAACAATCTCGTAAAGAAAATGCCTGCAACGAGTGCTGATGTTAGTGAATTAAGGCCAGCAAAGGCTGGTTTGAGAGATTAAGAAGTGTAGTGGCATACACAGTGTGGTAAGGCATGGTGAGGCTGCCAGTTTTGACAAATATGCAGCTGAAAAATATGTGTGTGAATTCAAGTGTTCAATTGTGATGATAAAAGCCTCTTTTGGAAGAAAATGTCAAAGAAGACCTACATTATGCAGGAGGAAAAGCCACAACCCTTACCCCACTTGCACCCACTTTTCCCTCAACTATTCTCGGCGAGAATAGCTGCGGCAAGTCGAAGGGCAACACCAGTGCGGATTGTCTGTGGGTCGAGGCGTGTGCCAAGGTAGGAGTTAGGAACAGAAAGTTCCCTGCATGAAGAGCTCTCACTGCCAGGAGGCGGGCTTTATTCTTCCCTGACACACACTGAAGCATTGTTGAGGCTATATCCTCCACTATCGGGCCATCCCAGTGCGACTGTTCGTAGTTGTTGGGGGAAGCAGGTCTGGTTTCAGAGCCCGTTAGATTATCCCAGATCATGGCTCTGTCATTGAACTTTTGGCCCTGGACTTCAATCTTGTCCCTAAGATGTTCAAGGAGAATCGCTGCTACAAGACCTCTGGATACAACGCTTGAGGACAGAAAGGCAGGTAGTGCAATGTGTGATGACTTGCGGACACTAATGCCTCCTAGTCTGACTGGAAGTGTAGAATGGTTCCACTGCCCGTCTTCTAGAGTAAGGTTAAGTACTTTCGTAAAAATCTTACTCAGTATGCTGTCATATTCGTCGTGCAATATAGGGTTATCATATGAAGGTGCACATCTTAGGAAATATGTCAACCTGGGCAGACTCAAGCACTTAGTGAGAAGGTACGAGGCATCGTGGGTGTCAAGATTGCCTATTCGTTGTTCCATTCTCTTCAACTCTTACAATTGTGTTAATGGCATCGCTTCCCAGAGGTGCTCCAAGCAAGACGCTATTTGTAGATGCAATGACTGATGCTCCTGGTAGTTTTGATCTTACTGCCTCGATCACTTGTTGCATAACTGAGATGGTTTCACATTTGGATAGATTCAGGATGAGACCCATTTTCTGTCCCGTTCATCACCTGTGTAGATCATCTAGGAGGGACTCCTTTGTACCTGCTAGTGTGCCATCATCAGGAACCATATATATATATATATATATATATATAATATATATATATATATATATATATATATATATATATATATATTATATATATTATATATTATATATATATAATATATATGTTGCAGTTTAAAAAACTGTAGTGTAAAGCACCCTTCTGGCAAGACAGTGATAGAGTGAATGATGGTGAAAGTTTTTCTTTTTCGGGCAACCCTGCCTTGGTGGGAATCGCCAGTGTGATAATAAAATATATATAATATATATATATATATATATAATATATATATATATATATATAATATATAATATATATATATATATACTATATATATATATATATATATATATATATATATAGGCCTTAGACAAGGATGTGTGATGTCACCGTGGTTGTTTAATATATTTATAGATGGGGTTGAAAGAGAAGTAAATGCGAGGGTCTTGGCAAGAGGCGTGGAGTTAAAAGATAAAGAATCACACATAAAGTGGGAGTTGTCACAGTTGCTCTTTGCTGATGACAATGTGCTCTTGGGAGATTCTGAAGAGAAGTTGCAGAGGTTGGTGGATGAATTTGGTAGGGTATGCAAAAGAAGAAAATTAAAAGTGTAAGGTTATGAGGATAACAAAAAGATTAGGTGATGAAAGATTGGATATCAGATTGGAGGGAGAGAGTATGGAGTCTGTGGAGACAAAGAACTTTGTCCTTGGAGGCAAAGAGGGGAATGTATGAGAGTATAGTTTTACCAACGCTCTTATATGGGTGTGAAGCATGGGTGATGAACGTTGTAGCGAGGAGAAGGCTGGAGGCAGTGGAGATGTTATGTCTGAGGGCAATGTGCGGTGTGAATATAATGCAGAGAATTCGTAGTTTGGAAGTTAGGAGGAGGTGCGGGATTACCAAAACTGTTGTCCAGAGGGCTGAGGAAGGGTTGTTGAGGTGGTTCGGACATGTAGAGAGAATGGAGCGAAACAGAATGACATCAAGAGTGTTTGGAGGAGAGGGTAAAGGAGGTTTTGTGTGCGAGGGGCTTGGACTTCCAGCAGGCATGCGTGAGCGTGTTTGATAGGAGTGAATGGAGACAAATAGTTTTTAATACTTGACGTGCTGTTGGAGTGTGAGCAAAGTAACATTTATGAAGGGATTCAGGGAAATCGGCAAGCCGGACTTGAGTCCCGGAGATGGGAAGTACAGTGCCTGCACTCTGAAGGAGGGTGTTAATGTTGCATTTTTAAAAACTTAGTGTAAAGCATCCTTCTGGCAAGACAGTGATGGAGTGAATGATGGTGAAAGTTTTTCTTTTTCGGGCACCCTGCCTTGGTGGGAATCGGTCAGTGTGTTAATAATATATATATATACATATATACATATATATATATATATATATTATATATATATATATATATATATATATATTATATATATATATATATATATATATATTTTTATTTTATTTTATTATCACACCGGCCGATTCCCACCAAGGCAGGGTGGCCCGAAAAAGAAAAACTTTCACCATCATTCACTCCATC
>NC_069463.1:31099815-31148914 GCF_026875155.1 Cherax quadricarinatus
TTTTTTAATTTCAAATTTATATGAAAAGTTTTTCCTTTGGATAACTTAATTTTGTCTAGCTGCATTTTGACAATTCTGAAGAGAAGGGCAATTACGTTGTAACTTGACAAAGGAGTCCTTCGATATATCTAAAGGCTTAAAGTCAGGGAAAATCAAAGGATGGACAGTAGGAGAAGCCTGGGCTTTGGTCTGAGCCCTAGTCAAGACATTTATGGTATCGGAGGCGATATCTTCACTTTCATCTAACAAGTGAACTGGTGATCCTACTACCTCGCTTTCGAGAGTATTTTTTTACAAGTTTAATATGTTTATTATGCGCCCCATACCCATCCTGTGGGCGGTAGTCAAAAGATTACAGAGGTACATAATTGGTCCAGGGACTGGATCCCAAAGTTTTGATAGTTGAGCAAGTTACAGAGGTAATGAACTCATAATTTACAAAGGTAATGAACTCACAATTTACAAAGGTAATGAACTCCAGGTAGGTCTAGTCACAATTATGACAAGTTAAAAAGGTATTTACAGATTACAGAGGTACGTAATGGGTCCAGGGACTGGGCTCCAAAGTTCATTACAAAGGTAATGAACTCACAAGTTACAAAGGTAATGAATCCTGTAAGAATGGTTACTTACGTTTATACATGGGTACAATCATGAACAAATTCCAGAGTAATGAGCAATTCACACTTCCACGCACGGTCACAACTGTAATGAGTTATTGGTGCAAATGTTGATTGTTGAGACACACACACACACACTGTTGCAACCCCTGAATGGGTTACAATGATTATTATGTATATATAATGTATATTACCTTTTCATTTAATTTTATATTGCTTATATTTGCGATAATAGCTAAATCGTAAATGTATGACTTTATATTATTATTTGACTGTTATATTGTTATTTAGCTTATGTTGTTAGGATGTATATAAAATGTGCTCAGTTAGTCTTGATTGTCAAACTACTGTAATTATCGCTTGTCCTCACCTCTCGTGAAGTTTTCAGTCTGCTCTAGACTCTCTTGGTGGTTGGACAGATTGTCTGTCTCATTATTCTTGTTAGTTCTGTAGAACTTTGTTCACAGAACATTGTATAGACTTTGTGATTTTCGACGTTGTACTGAGGTTGTGTGTCACATAGACACTCTGAGTATCTCAGGTCCTTAGCTATAGCTTGTGACCTAATTTTGTACTGGTTCCTGTGTATTGTCACAGTCACAGTTTTTCCTATGCTGAACATAGATTCAGTATTATGGGAGTTTTGTAACTTTTGTGGAGGATCTGCTGATGGTCCCTACTTAGTGTCGTTATATTATTTCCCAGTTCCTGATTCTGTGTCGCAGTCGTATATTGCATTGCTATTGGGCTTAGCATTCTTTGTTGTTCAAGCAGACTGTTCGGGTTGCCAGTCGGTCAAGAAGTTAGTTTATTTGAGGACTTTGTCAGTCACTTGTTTAAGTCTTATTCGAGTCTTGAGACATAGCTAACTACTTAAGAGCACTTACACGCATACACACACTTACTTGTACATATTTGTAATATCTTATTAAGTGTTAATGTACCTGACGGTACTTAAGAATTATAAATGTGACATGTGCTTTCAGCACAATAATATTGAACTCGAGAGATTTATTTTTTTTTTGATTGATGTGATTTTAATTTACTTTGATAATATACCTCTAACAACTTATAGACTTAATAAATTTATTAAATTTTAATTTCTCTAGTTAGTAGCCTACCAGTTGTTAAACCTAAAGCTCAAATTTAACCATACGAATTTTAATGGATAATTGAAAAGGAGACTGACACTTGTTACGAAAACCCATAACAGGCTGGATGCTAGAAGGGGAGTCCTTTTTTAGTATTCACTGGGGATCTCTAAGCTTTTAGAATCGCGTTTTTGTAACACACACACACACACAACACACACACACACACACACACACACACACAACACACACACACACACACACACACACACACACACACACAAACTCGTACACACACACACACACACACACACACACACACACACACACACTCGTACACACACACACACACACACTCGTACACACACACACACTCGTACACACACACACACACACACTCGTACACACACACACACACACACACACATACACACCCACACACGCCACACACACTCATACACCACACAAACACTCACACACACACACCCCACACACACACTCATACACACACACTCATACACATACACTCATACACATACACACACACACACACATACACACACACACACAAAAACACACACACACACACACAAAACACACACACACACACACACACACAAAACACACACACACACACACACACCACACACACACAGGACTTGGGCTCGACCCCTGCAGTCTCAACAAGGTGAGGCACACCTAACACACACACACACACACACACACACACACACACACATACACATGGTAATGCATATTTACAGCTAGCAAAGTCAGGGTATTTCTCCGAATGGTCCCGGAATGGTCTGTGGATAAAATCTTAGCCATTTCTTGAACACTTCTTAGTGAGTTGTTTCTAAATTTTATTAATTTTTTCGCACTCCAGTACATAATGACGCAGGGTGTGACAATAGTCCATCTTTGGCAAAGTTTACATTTCGTTTGGTCTACATCTGGTGGTGGTGATTTACCTGCCAAAGATACTTGTAACCCAGCCGAGCCGGGCAGTAGTGACATCCAAGAGTCTGCTTATTTTGTTATGCACCATAGAATGTGGCTCCTCCTGCAAAGATGGGAAAGATGAAAAAATGGACCACTGGTTCAATCCCCTGGTTTTTTCATCATTAAAAAAATTTATTTAAGTTCTTTTCGATTATTGTTCTTTAGACTACTACCCCTGACAAGCCCAAAATTGCAAAACTAATCCCCCCCTTTTAAAGCAAAACACTTGGCCCCAAATTTTTCAGTTCTATCATGCATCTGAAACCAATGTGAATAATCCACAGCCCGCACTATACTCCACTGTCCCCCAAAATTTTCCATACCTTTGTCTGGTTCTGGGCCCCAACATGCCCAATTTATCTTAATGAGTTGAGAGATTTATGGATAAAAGAGGGAACGTTACCCAAATTAAAAATTTAACCTTATACCCTAAAGGATTTCAAATTTCCCAAGGGGTTTGGCAAAAAGTTCGTATGATGGGGGAGAGGCCCCAATTTTTGATCTTGCCCAATTTCTTTAAGAGGGGCCATCACTCGTACGACAACAGCAAAAAAAAACTTTCCAGCTTCACCAGTGGGTTGGGGGAACCAAAAACCATAAAATTAAAAAAATTTGCGAGTGTGTCTTGTGACTAAGTTTTTCAATACAGGTTTAAAGGCCCCTCATGTTTGGGTTTTAAGGCAAATTTTGGGTTTTGAAATTTTAAAAATATTTGGGGGAAAAGGAGGAATGGTTTTGTTTGAATGGGGGAAAATTCCATGGAGCGGGGAAAGTGCCGCGGGTTTCCTTACTTGACAAGATCATGTATCTGATTCAATGCGGAGGCGGGTTCCCCGTTTTTTTTGATCCATCTGGAGGGGTTTTTCACCATGCTTTAGGGAAATTTGGAGGGCTTCTGTGCAGGGTTTGAATGGGTTCCCTGAACAATTAACCCCAAATTTAAATATTTTTTTCAGTAACACGTCTTGAGTTGGAATATCAAGTTTTTTTTGCATATTTAAAATTTTGGCAGTACGGGGCACCCTAAAATGATCCCCATTGCTTCGTTTACAGTTTTTCCGCCTCCAAGCTTTCCCCGTCCGACCAAGAAAGTATGGCCAGATAATCAACCAATGATCTAATTTTAAAAAAAGATACATCATTTTCCTTTTTTTCATAACCTACCCGGGGGGAAACCCAGCCACAACCTAAGTGCTCTTTTCTTTCTTTGAATTTGGGACAAGCTTGTTACAAAGGTCCCAAATAAAGGAACCCCCAAAAACCCCAGATCCGTTTTGCTTACATATTTTTGAAAGACCCATAACAAAAGGATTGACGAAAGTGCCTCCTGTCGGAGCGGCGCCTATTGAGTTATCTTTTTTTTCTCAGTAGAGATTTCCAACCCAGAGTCCATGGCCCGAGGCTGTACATGGTTAAGATGTTTTTGGGTGTTGGGAGAATCGGGTGGTGTGTGAATCATATATATCATCAGCAAAAACTAATCACATAATTGATGGGGCTGGACTAGGCTTAGCATATTAATGAATTAATTGAATTTAGAACAGTGTGGACTGAGCAACGTCTGTGGGGTTCCTATTTCAAAAGTCATTGTTACACTCTATGTCCAGTGAAACAACCCAGACGATATTCGGTTTGGACAGGTAACCTTAAATCCAGCGGAGAGCCATCTCAACATCCATTTTCTGGCCAAAGTTCACTAATGATTACAAGTCGGTTTGGGCTAATCGAAAGCGGATTTAAGGTCAAGGAACGTAGTGTATGAGCAGTCAGTGTGCAGCGAGAGGAAGATAGTGGCTATGCTGATGCACACTCTTCCATGCATGAACCATTAACGGGGAGACAAAAATTGTATTGATTTGTACCTAGAGACGATTAAGAATCAATTTCAAATGTTGTTACACAAGCAGCTAGTAAGAGATTAGGGCGAAATGCATTATGTTGATAGGGCTCAGGAAACTGGAAGTTGAGGAGTTGGTCCACATTGAGGGAGTCCCAGTTACATAGTCATGATATATAATTCAAAGTAATGGATTAACTGGAACTCGACACAGCATTTGAGTATGATGGTAAGTAATACTTCCTCCCAGGCTAGTGGAGTTGCCCTTAGTTAGTGCTGCATCAAGTTCATATTAGTGAAAGGAATGTTGCAGTTCATTGCTTATGTTGAGATAAAGCAAACAAGATGTCACTCTTGCATCATTTTTAGTCATTTAATTTTGCTGTGTGTTTATGGGGAAGATTGTATACTAGATGTACAAGCGCTTGCACTGGACTAATCATTCCCCTATGCTAATGGATGAGGTGCGAGATTGCCGCCAGTTTGTTACCCTTAATTCTATTTATGTCCCCCATGCCCGGCTAAGTGGGGTGTGAGCATTAAGGACCGTTGACAAAATTTTTCCCAGTCTGTTTGCGCAGCTCTGTCATCCGATCTCTGGCGCAGCAAGGGCAGTTTGGAAGAGCTCGAATCAGGGGTACAATGCTTTCTATTGGCTAGGCCTAGTTGCGGCAGTGGTTACGTTTCAGTGTTACGGAATTTTAGAGTCATTGTATAAAAAGTATGGTTTTTGAAGGAGGGTATGCTTATTTGGAAAGTATGTGGGTTTAGAGTACAAGAGGTTTCGTGGCAGGCTTAAGAGTTCGAATAATGCTCACAAGGTCATGTGAAAGGTCTCTACAGAGGAACACTCATTGGAAATTCTACCAGTCCGTCACATGTGAACAAAAGTTCATCATGTGATCTGTGGGGAACATTAAAAACGTTTCCGTTGTATATACCACCGGGAAGGGTCGTTTTACCATGATTAGAGAGGTTAGCTAGGGAAATGATCAGGAGCGCTATATCTGTGAAAGTGGAAGCTCACAGCGGGAGAAGAATGTTGAAGCCCATGGCCCAGATCACGACACCTCCCATAGATCTGTGTGGGTTCAAGGTCACCAACAATATGCACTTATCATGACTGTTTAAGAGTGAACAACAGTTGATTCCATTACGGAATTACGAAAACGTGAGTATCCAATGATGTTCTGGTGTCTCGATTGTTAATCGCCATAATAAGTGAGAAGGTTCAGAATGAGCACAAGTTGGGGTGGTCCAAGTAATTAAACTATTAGCAGGAGCGTACAAGTTTTAAATATGTTGAGGAGCAGAGCAGAGTTCCCAATTAAATCTAACACCGTGGTTATTGTAGCTCTCGTTTTTCTTATGTTGCAAGAAGGCTTGATGGGGAAGTGATTTTTAATATATAGAACACAAGAGTTAGTAGATGAGGTTATATGCAACAATGAGGGCAATTTGGGGGGTTGGGGATTTTTCAGGGCTTGCACTCTTGAGCCCAAAACATCAATGGGTTCGTGTTATTTGTGATAAAGGTCGGGAAAAGTCTTTTTCTAAGTGATGCATATTCGCTTAATTAAAAAGTTTATACGAGTTTTGATCCATTATAGTGCCCGGGATTTGTAGTTTCCAAATGAAAAAATTGTTATATAAATGGCAGACCTTTTAAATGTAAACAGTTTACCTTTCCATAGTTTTTAAAGTGCACTGCAGTGTAAGGGGCCCCGGGGAGTCTTGTCTACTCAAGCCGACGCGTTTTTGTGTGAATGTATGAAGGTGCTCACCCCTACATTCACCAAATATAATACCAACATTGTGTTTTTTACATTTTTCAACGTATTGTTTCAAAATTTTAAAGTCAAAAATGGTTACCCCGTCACACTCTGCACCCCACTTATATTCGCTATCACTATTATTAAACATTTAGACACCCTGCCCTCTCACCTCTTCACACCCTTTTCATTGGCCCTCACTATTATTAAATTATAGACCCCCTGTATCAACTCTTCCCACCCTTTCATTAGGCTCATCACTATTAACATTATAGACACCCCTGCCCAAACTCTTACCACCCCTTTTATTACGTATCGCTTTTTTAACGTTTTAGACACCACCCTCCTACTTTCATCCCATTTACAATTTTTCATCATTTAAAAATTGTGAAACCCCTGCCCCCACAAACTCTTCACCCCCCTTTTATTACGCTCATCATATTTTTAAAAGTTTTGAACCACTGCCTCATCAATCTCATCCCATTTTACTTTTCGCTCACACTATTAAAATTGTAGACACCACTGCCCCACCCTCTTCCCACCACTTATAACGCTATCACTTTATTAACTTTAGCACCCCTGCCCCCATCTATCTTATACCATTTACATTCGCTCACCTATTAACATTGTAGAACCCTGCCCTCATCACACTCTTACCCTGATTATTTACGGTCATCCTATTATTTAAAATTATGACACCCCTGCCTCATCCACTTTCCCCCAATTTAATTTTGTATCACTATTATTAAATTTTTAGAAACCCCCCGCCCTCATACCCTCACCACCCAATTAATTCGGTCATCACTATTAAACACATTTACACCATAGCTTCATTATGATGCTCACATAGTCATCAAAAACAAGTATTATATTCGTATTACTGTGATTAAGAAACCCCCACCCCTTGTTCGCAACCCTTTTACTTGCTTTCACAAAATTTTGACAATCTTGTTATTGGTACACTCTATACATCTTTCCTTGTGTTTGCTCAGTTCGTTGTTTCAGGAAAAATTTGTTGTGTTCCAGTACCCTTATGCGCGACATCAGGTTGTATACCACAGGAGCAAGACTTGGAACATTGGAGACGTGAAGTCCCGGTCAGCTGAGCTCGTTGGCTGACTGTCAGCTGACTCAGCTAGGCTGGTTTGACAGCCGACGTAATGGAGGTCTGTTGACGTGCTCCCCAGGTGAGGTGCTCAACCCATTATCGAGGGCAGGCATGAGCCAGTATTCAGACCCAGGTACCTGGTAGTCCTGGGGGGCCATTATGAGGGTACAGGGTGAAGTGCGGTTGGGTGCGATGCGATCAGCCCCCACACTGCAGTCAGATGAGCTGCTGGGACTCCTGGGTTCTTACAATTGATAAAATTGTTTAGCAACAGTCTGTTGCTGTTTGATTTGTATCATAACACCCTTCGAAGGATGAAACGTTGGCACACACTGCACACCAGTGTGACTTAGATGGGGATTCCTGGCAATGTGGCCCCAGCGTTGACACTTATAACATAGACGTTGAGGAGGTCTGACAATGCAATGTAATAGCGCCTGTTGTGGGCTGCACGGGAGTGAATATGCCGTGGCAGAGTCCCCTGGCCAGTTACTCAGCTAATATCAGACCGTTGGAAAGTCGACGAGGGTTTTGCAACTTGCTCTGACGCCATATATTGAGGATTCAAGTGCTTGTTGACTTTGTAGATGACAATAAGCCTTTAGGTGCCCTTGGTGGGGCAACTCGGATTTTGATTTTTGGCATATTCGTGAGTGAGAAGTTTGTCTATAAATGCTAAATCATTAGGCACAAAGACGTAGTTATCCTCATCGTGGACAAACTTGATCTTTTCTCTGATTGTCTACTCTAGCTTCGAAAAACCAGTTACACTTGGTCTTTGATCAGTGTTGTTAGGGAAATCTAACCTGACAGCTTTGGGGGGGGTGGCGCCCACTGTATTGCTTGCAGCAAGCTTCCTCTGGAAGCCTCGTTCTTTTTCGAGTCTGTTTACTAAAATGTTTAAAATCTGCCTTCACCATCATCTACGTCAACACCATCAGCTATACTCATTGCTGACAGGAGTTTCACACTGGCGAGGGGTAAAGGATCCCGGTGAATAGAAGGGACAAGGAAGGGATATTCACCTCGCTAGACACAGGCAATATGGGTGTAGTGGCCTACGGGTTGCAGTGCGATTTTCAAGGTCATTCACGGGGCCACAGTCGTCTCGAGAGTTACCAATACTGCACTACTCGTTAATTACTCCAAACCCGCAGCACTTAACACAGCTAGCACACATGTCTAGGAATGACAGACAAATTTTCACTCTGTGGACAAACAAATCAGCGCAAACTTACTATGTTTATAGATGAACCTCTGGCATGTTACAGTTAAAAAGCCGTCTACAAAGGAGTTACCAGGTACTGCAATGCTCGTTAAATTGTTCTTAACCACTCTTGTTGTGTTCCAACTATGCAGCATTCCTCCCAGAAACACTCAGTGCATAGAAGAATAACAGGTCATCTTCCTCGTTAGAGATATAACACATTTTGTACAAGTGGCACAGTCAGATTCATCTGGCAGGCCTAAGGTCTGGATCAGTAACTCACGCAGGATGGGAGATTCGTCCGTATTTCTCAGGTAGGCAGAGGTGACTAGCTGTGCGGAACTCAGATATTTGAGTACCAGCGGAGCAGCAAAATACACCTCTACACTGCACGTTGATAAAGGCGAACGGCTGAGTTTAAAGGCGGAGAGTTGGGGGATACAGGAGAACAGCAGGGGTGACTGAGCACGCACATTCGCCTCTCTTCACATAGTCAATATGGGCGAAAGTCTCAGGCAGGAGAAGCAGTGCCTCGCTCAAGGTCACTGGCTGAGGCAGACTTCTCAAGAGTTACCAACATGCAATACTCGTACAAATAGTTACTCACTCCAAACCTGCAGAACTTCTAGCACATGTGTCTTGGAATGAAAACGAATTTTTAGTGTGTGCACACCTGGGTTACCAACTCAGGTTGGTAAAGGGATGAGTTGTGCACATTTTCAGAGGCACAAGTAGCAGTGGACTAGCAAAATTCACCTCTACACTGTATGTTGATAGAGGCGAAAGGCTTGAGGTAAAAAGAAAGGCAGAGGGAAGCAGAGGGCCCGTGAGGGCCTTTTCAAAAACGGAAAACTATTTCCAGTGTTTCACTAGGTATATCCCCAGTCACAACTCGCACATAAGAGTTCTCGCAACACTGAAACTGTCTTCCAACAGTATGAGTTTTAATGATGACTTATCAGTCAGGAGAAATGGGTAGGCCTACAAATTAGTAGGTCCAGATCCCCCCAGCACACGTCAACCACTCAGCCGAGACTGCTTTCGAGAGTATCATCACTGGTTTTTAATCCCATATGAATCTCCCAAGACATTGTCTCATCTGAACTTTCGAGGGGCTTCTCTGACTCTACAGGAAGAGGATCTGAAACACTTATGTCCATCTTTGGTGATGAAAGGTCAACCTCAGAAGGAAGAATGGCACCTTTTACATTACCTATTAGTACGGAGCAAGAAGTGAAGGAGCTAGTACGGCTTCAGACCAACCTGTGAACCATTGAGACCTAATGTAGCAACGGACGGTAGGAAAAGTGTCTGTACGGCCCAAGAAGTCTGAATGTATAGCAGAGGAATGAGTTTCTTTAAGATTAGGGAACAGCTTATCAGAAATGACTATACATGTGCATCCAGTGTCTCGTAAAATGGTAGATACATTAAGTCCATTAACTGTTTCTGAACAGAAGGGTGCTTGGTCATTACAGTCTTTAAAACATCTTCCAACTTTTTGGACCATCTCTGAAGGACAATCTGGACGTTTATGTCCCTTAACACCACACAAATGACAAACAGGAATAAAAGAAGTCACTTTACTTTCCACTAGAGGCTTTGATTTCTTAAGGTCTGATGAACCCTTGCCCTTAGGGTTCGATCCCTTTAGGTCTTTATAGGAATTGTGAGCCTCAGCATACAAGTCAGCGACCTCAGCAACTTCCTCAGCTTTAATCAGGTTACGTTCTCTAATGAATGTTCTTATCTGGTGGGGAAGAGCTGTCAGGAACTGGTCAAAAACCATGAAGTCTCTAAGAGATTCATAACTGTGATCAGTTCCTGAACTCTCTATCCAAAAGTCGAACAAACGAAAGAGTGTTACCTGTAACTGCTGAAAGTTCTGGCCAGGCTGTAAGGTGGCATACCTGAAATCTTTCCTGTAAGAATTAGTGGATTTTTGATATGCTTCAAGGATTGCCTTCTTCAGTAGGTTATAATTATATATGATATCCTGCGACAAAGTTGCATAGATATTAAAAGCTGTACCGGAAAATAACATTCCTAACCTGGTAGCCTAGGTGTCAGCAGGCCATTCACAGAGGGTAGCAGTATTTTCGAACCTGATAATGTATGAAGTTATGTCGTCCCCCTCTGTGAAGGGAGGTAAATTAGGTGTTGGAATATGTGCACTAGCTGCATGATGTTCAATTACTCCTTCCTCTAATTGTTGTTGTGTAAAAGTTAACATTTTATTCTCTAATTCAAGGCGAGATTTTTCAAGCTCGCAATCCTTTTCTCTCTCTATTAACTCATGTTCTCTATCCTTTGCTCTTTCCTCAAGTTCTCTTAATTTAACTTGTTCCTCACGGATCTTAGCTTGTTCCTCACGTATTTTAGCTTCTGTGTCACGTTCTCTAGCTCTTTCCTCACGATCAAGTCTATCACGCTCTTTTTTGTCTTCTCGCTCTCTTTCAAACTGTCTTTCTTTGCTTTCTCGTTCAACTCTCTATCTCTCCTTTTTCTCCTGTCTTTCCCTTTCTGTCTCTCTTCTCTCTCAATTCTCTCTTTTTCAATTCTTTCCTGGATCTTAGCACTAATGAAAGATTCTAAATTTTTCCCTGTTATTCCTAACTTACTTCCAGCATTCATCCAAAACTGGTATTCCTCCATACTTGCAAGAACTTAAACTACCAGGGGGAAAATGAAACGGGTCTCAAAGAAAACGGAGGGTTCAATTCCTGCTCCGCTCAAACGGTAAATAAACCAGAGGGCTCGATCCCTTTTTTAAAAATTAAAAATATTACAATGAAAACGAAGGGTTCATCCCGGGCTCCGAGAAAACAGAAAGTAGAATGGGTCACTTGCCCATCCAATCTTTCACGAACAAACAAGAGGTCCTCGACTTTTCCTTGATAAAATAAAGATAATGAAAAAAAAAGTTACGGGAAAATCTGGGCCCCTAGATTTAAATCCTCCAAAGTGTTTCCCCCTCAAGGGAGGGTTCCCTTTATGTTGGTGAGGGGGTCTTGATTTAGGGAATTGGATCTGTGCTCCAGTTCCCCGAAAACCGAATGCCTTCCACATCCCCCCCCCAGGCGCTGTATAATCCTCCGGGTTTAGCGCTTCCCCCTTTATTATAAAAATAAAATAATAATAATCCAAAGTGTTTCAAGCTCGAACAAAAGGTTTGGGAGAATTAAATATTATATCCTGCCCGTTGACTTACAATTAATTAAGACTAAACAATCACCAAAACTTTTTTTACTGAAAGTAGTCCTACCATAGAATGATTACTCATGGTGGGTAACCTCGTGGTTGCGGCGTTGAAGTTCCAATGGGGATTCGAGTGGGTTGAATTTTTTTCAGTTTTAGTGATCCTGGCAAGGTCGCCTCTTGTGAAGGGCATTACTCTGCCCTGTTAACACTTTCAGACAGTATTATCCAAGGATGGCTCCTCTCAGGAAAATTAATGAATAGAAAAAGAAATATTATACAGACAACATAAACCACTTGTATTTTATAGAACAATTAAATATATAAAAACACTTAAATATGGTCTTCTAATCCGACCTTAAATGAATATGAAAAATGAAAATTTAAATGATAATTGAATTTCAACGATAATATTAAAATATATATATATTATATAGATCTATATATTTTATATATATATATGTATATATATATATTTATTTATTATAATATATAATATAAATATTATATATATATTTATATATAACTTGGGTGCTCTGGTGTTGGTGACACTGTGTTGTTGAAATCGTAAGCCGTTGCTGTGATGGGGGGCGGGGGTTCGCAGTGTGGGTGACAACCCACTGGCTCGTTTCACTAGATTTTCAGCAGTCAATAATCCGTCCTCTATTCCTTTTTTGTAGATCTTCTAGGAGTTGCTGAAGCATATGCTACATTTCTTTGGCTGCTTGTCACTTCCTATGATACTTTCTCCAACTTGACCAAGTGTAACTTCTTCTAAGGAATTAAATTTTTACGCAAGTCTCGCTGAGCTGAGTAAATAATATGAAGGAATTCAGAGATAACTGGTTAGCTGGACTTGAGTCCTGGAGTTGGGATTTACAATTTTGTGATCTTAAACCTTCTCAGGGTCTGGCCATAGATCTTCGGCTTTAAGTTGAGGGTTTCTACCCATGAGCCGAGCTCACTCTGATATGCTGTGTGTGGGTTAATAAATTTGCGCACTAGATATGAGAGATTACATCTTTGTGGTATGTATGCCACCACATAATACAAATCCTGGCACCACAGTCACATTAATGAGAGAAAAAAAAAAATTTTGGCCGATGTCTCAAGAGTAAACAAATTACCTCACACTTCTAATACTCACCTGCTGGTGGGTCTAATATACATTCACAAATGTGGTGATAGTATGATACATATTATTACTGTATTGCCTAACAGTAAATCTTCTTTTTTCTGGTCTTTGAATAAAAAATTCAATATGTGAATAAAAATTCAAATGGAAAATAATTTGTAAAGTGTGATATGTATACATGAACAGAGGAAATCATTAGTTTAGTGCCAGGAATGACTGGCTTTGTTTATCTGGACCCTATTTTGTGAAATCTGGAATATTTTAAACTTTGCATTAAATTGGCCTCAATTAAACATTTTACATCACTTTTATTTTGTTAGTTGTACAGTTGGGTCTTGGCAATTTCTTGATGCTCAATCAATTGAATGGGGTATTACTGGTGAATATTAGCTAAGAATTTGGTCTCGTTCAACTGGATTGAGTATTGGCTTAAAATGGGGTGTCAAAGTCGGCTCTGGATTGACGATGCGTAAATATTGCTGGACACGTCAAAACTTCGTAGAGCATTAATGTCATCAAATTTCCCATCAAATTTTGTAGTTTTTGTTTTTTACTCCAGTAAAAAGATTCTCTACCTTTTCATAAGAAAAAAAAACAAAACTGTTTTTTGAAAAATTCTGGACACTGGTGTACACTGAATTTGGCCTCCTCTGGACCCTGAAAGGGTTAAGGAGGGGAGGAGGTACTGTTGCTTTATTGATTCTGCTAGTGTTGGAACACCTCTGGCAAGTCTGTGATGGAGTGAATTGGTGTTTATAAGCATTTTTTGGGGCCGCCTTCGTCTCAGTGGGAAACACGATGTCTTAATTAAAGTAAAAAATATTCCATTTTCACAAGCCTGAAATTGTTGTAGAATGTTGAACATTATTACTGTAGTGTCAGCCCCTCTTTACAGCTCTTCACTTTACATGTTTCAGTTAATGCTGCAGGGTTTTCAATTTTCCTGGTCGGACACCTCAAATTTTTCGTATGCATTGGAATTCGCGTAATTCTCGCAAATCATAACAAATTTTGTCTCAAGAAATCGTTCGTTTGATTCGCAATTAGTTGTTCATCCCATATGCGTACAAGCAGCCCTACATTCCATTCACAGTCAGTTTTGGCCCCATTGTTTGTCAGCCAGTGAGCATGTTCTCATTGGCATTCGGATGTGATTTCATAATCATACATTTAGTGCTTGAAACTGCTAAATGAGCCACCATTGGCCCAAAGAAAGCTCCTAGTGCCACAACTTGGTAAATAGAAGGAGAGAAAAAACAATTGAATTCTTGATGCAGACATCATTGCAAAATTGGAAAAGTGGAGTGCGTGTGGCTGAGCTACCAGGATTGTAGGGGAAACCGATACAAACTCTGCTTCCATCTTGGCCAATAAGGAATCAGGGAAGCTGTTGTTGGTATGGGGGGTATATGCTCACATAGATGAGATCGCAAATCCTCGATAGATGTGGAAGAGGTTGTTGTTGGTTTGGGACTAACAAGTAAACAATTAGCAGGAGATTAGTGTTATACAGTCGATAATTTGTGAAAAGGAAGGAAAAGTTACATAAACAATCTCGTAAAGAAAATGCCTGCAACGAGTGCTGATGTTAGTGAGGTTAAGCAGCTAAGGCTGGTTCTGAAGAAGGATTAGAAGTTGTGTGGCACATACACAGATGGTTAGGCATGGTGAGGCTGGCCAGTTTGGACAAATATGCAGCTGAAACAATTGTTATGTGTGAATTCAGTGGTTTCAATTGTGATTTATAAAAGCCTCTTTTGGAAGAAAAATGGCAAAAGTAGACCTACATTATTGAGTGATGGAAAAATCACTGCTAGGACACAAAGCATATGATAGACGGCTTTCACTTTTGTTCTGTGGTAATGATAATGGACGATTTCAAAGTGAAGCCTTTACTGGGTTATAACTCAGAAAATCCTAGTGTGCTCAGGAAAATACAGTGTCGCCCATGTGTAACTGTGCAGGTGTGATGTGGAGGATAACATGGGTTCACAAGGATAATTTTTCCTTGATTGGTTTAATAAGTGTTTGGCCCCAGTGTGTCAGATATTCCTCCCTGGAAATAAATTGATATCAAAGTTGCACCTGGTTATTGGACAATGCTCTGTCATCCTCCAGTTCTTGGTACCAATTGGGGGAGGAGTTTTCGTTTCATCACAATGAGGTCTTGCCCCCTTATACCCATCTGTCATCCAGCCTTGGACCAGCAGATCATTTCCAATTCAAAAACTCTTCTCAAAGTAACGTTTCAAGTTGCTTTGATGGACTTCAGGAAACTCAATTGACGCTTAAGAGAGTTTGGGGAAAAAGATCACTTCAATATTCCCATTACATTAAATCTTATAGCTAAGGCTTGGGAGAGAGTGTCGTCCATGACTTTGATATCTACTTGGGAAATCTGAGGCCAGTTGTGTCCAAGAGAGGGATTTTGAAAAGGTTTGGGGTTGACTCCTTGCAGGAACCCTATGCAGTTGTGGAACTATTGTGGCACATTGGGGAATTCCAGTGGGGTTGGATGTGAAGTTGCAAAGTTGTGGAAGAATTGGTGGATGAGACCACAAGGAAGAGCTAACCACTGAAGAGCTGAAAATGTTCTATCTGAACAGCAATCAGACACAGCTCAAGAAAAATGGCTCTTCAGAGGCGGAGGTGGATTGAGATGGAAAGTATGGGTGCCTTCTTTAGGATTTGGGAGATTTGTGCAATGTGGAGGTAGGATGGATAGATTTTGGAGGGAACATCACCTAACTGAGCTGTTGCTAAGGCCTGTTATCCTGGGTGTAAAGGGAATAGCAATATTAAACTCAAGCAGAAAAACTTTATGAGGTATTTACACTATATACAGCAATACGGTATTAGTCATGCTTTAGTATCAAGGCAGTGCAGCACGCCAATACAGAAAAGCACAGACCAATGTGCTTCTAACAGTAGTAGAATGTAAATAATTGACAAGGGTGAAATAAACATGAGTGCTCACTATGTCACCTTCACATTCGCCAGATCCACATTTGATTGGCTGAACGTAGATAACTGATCTGTATATCGATGGGGCCCCATTAGATTGCAGACCCTAGTTCTGGTTTGCTGGTTGAGGAGATAAACTATATAGGAATGTGGACATTCTGCCAATCAAGGTTACATACTCTTTGCATGCCACACCCCACCCGATGAGAGCTTCCAATTCCTTGGCGTTAAAAAAGTGCCACTATGGCACTAACATAACTGGAATGCTTTACTCTCAACTATCACCTCATTAGCTAGAGGCTCAGCTTTTTATTGTGACAGAAAGTCAAACAATAAACTTAGTGAAGACAGCCAGACAGTAGGCGCTAACTTAGGTCCAAGTTACCTGCTGATGGTAGCTGTATATCCACTCACTAAAAAAAAAAACCACATCATTAAATTATTCATTATATACCAAAAGGGGAAAAAAAAGAGTGGTTAATACCTACACATCCTAAACTAAATGATTAAATACGTGTAGTGCATCTGCCTGCATATTTTCTTTGCTGGCAATGTGAGATTTTGGTCCGTTTATCTGTTGCAATTTGTACCATGATGGAGTTTGCTTCATTGTCCCATTTAGAGGCCTGATCCACCATCTCATGATCCTTGTGTTATGGTTCTTCATATGTTGTTGGGTGACCAGAGGATTGGGTCCAGTATAGGACTGTGGACCACCTGTGAGGTCTGGCCCACATATTCTTCAAATGTACTCAAAAGCCCAGTATCCAGAGTGGAGGGCTTCTTTTTCAGTTGTAGAGTAGGCCCTCTGGTGCGCAGGTTCCGGCAGAGAAGGAAGCCACAGTCTGACCCATTGTCCCCAATTGCGGAGCACTTCCATCACCTCAGTGTCTAAGGCATCAGCATCTGTTATGTAAAGGGTTGGGTGGATATTCAGGAGACGGAGGAATGAGTGCAGAATAACGGAATAACTTAATTTTAGCTTATGTATCTTGATATCTGAGGTCCACTTTAAGGGGGACTTTATGACTGGTAAGTGAGGTTAGAGGGGTTACAATATGTGGAATTTGTTTACGTCAATCTTCTATAAAATCATTACGATACCTCGGGAAATGTTGGAAGGTTTTCCTATCATTAGGTACTGGATAAATTTAATGACAAGAATTTTAGCAATTTTAGGGGGCAACACTTTGTCACGACCTACTTCATGCCCAGAAGAGTAATAGCTAGTTGCCAAAGGATGACTGCGATAAATTCTATTACCTTCAAATCAAGTGGGAAGAGCTGATAGGCCTGTGTAATAATGGATCTACTTGGTTTGTGTGCTCGGGCGGTAGGAAAATAAATCTAGTAACCTAATGAAAACAAGCTCGGGAAGATCATAAACAACTTGGATCCAAAAACAATTTGCCTTGATAGGGAATTAGGGGTTCCTTGACGCATCTGCTCGAGACCATTCCATTTAGAAAAAGAAATGAGAAGTTGTAATAGAAAGAGAGAGACGCTCCCTATACGATGAAGGCGAAGAGTGACAGAGCTGCTTGGTGGGGCCAGTATATCTGAACTGAAATACAAAAGGAGGGCATAGTCAAAGAATTGCAAATAACAACTTAAGCTGAAGGAATCATTACAGGAGAAAAAAGAAATCCACAGGAAGAACTAAAAGCCATTAAAGGAAATTGAAAAAAAAAAACCAAAATATCGACTTCTCTATGACAAATTAAGGGAAAAAACAACATCCATTATTGGGCCCTGACTTATGGCAGGATGGGACATACACAGATGACAGCCAAGAATTGAGTGAGGATACTTAAAAGTCCCAGTATGACTCAGTGTCAGCGAGCGCTACCCAGACTTAAGATAATGGACGGACAATCCTAATGAATTCTTTACAATGAAACCCAAAATTTGGTCATCTCAATAATCTCGGGTTGTTATCTTAGGCTCCACATGACTTTGAAGAGGCAATAATTGACATGCCCATGCCACTTCTTATGTCCAGGCCCAGATACTCCTGGAACTACGATGTGCATCAAGATATTTGTCAAGAAGCCCCCTTTCTTATGGAGTAGGGAGCATGGGCACAAGGGTCATACGCAGACACATAAAACAACAGATATAACCCACTCACAAAAGGTGGCTAGTTAAAGCAATTGCAGCTGAACTAAGCCCCCATTACACTATCAGCCCACATAAAAATCTTTGAGGAGGGGTTCTAAGAAGCAAGATCGCATACCACCTAGATACCCATCAATTTACACATCCCAGGAACACACACTGGGTATTAGAGCAGGTTGCTCCTGCCTGTCCAGCTACTGGACAATATGACAGGTCATGGTTGCTGTAGAGGATAACAAAATAGTAGATGTAGTATAACACAGACTTTGTAAAAGCTATCGATGCGGTGACTTTGGTGTAATAGCACAGAAAACTGCTGATAAAAGGAATAAAGGAAAAGTTGATAGATGGATCTACAACTTCTGACAAATAGAAACAAAGAGCAATAGTCAAACAGAGTAAAGTCCCTGGCACCCATGGTAAAAAGCTCTGTTCCACAAGGCACCCAGTACTCGCTCCCATTCTATTCCTCATTCTCATTTTGACATAGACAGAGAGTCAGCATAGCTTCATGTCTTCCATTGCAGGTATCACCTGGACGATTACCACGGCAATGACTCCATCGAAAGGGACATCACGAGATTCCAAAGCAGACTTCAACCAAATTTTCGAAAGGGCCCACTCAAATAAAATGCTGTTTCAACGAGGGGAAATTTCAACTACTTAGATTTGGTAATACTTGAGGAAATTTAAACTGTATCTGGGTATATGACAAATTCTAACCATTATAGAGCAGAAAAAATGTGAAGGACCATGGAATGATAAATGTTTAACTATCTCGCCTTCAAAAGACCATAAACAGATGTATCTTACCCTCCATCTGCCTAGGAAAATGGTATAGGATGGCTAATGAGAAACCTTCAAAACTAGGGATGCCAAGCCCATGATGATTCTCGTAAAATTCATTTTTCCGCTCTCTAGGCTGATAATACTGCTGACACACTAACAGCTCTCTTTCACAAGGCTGCGACATTGCTCAGGACCTGGAGAGTATACCAAAGAACTTTAATGGCACACATTTGAGCAGAATAAGGCACCTAAACTTACCCCCCCCAGGGAATGGTTGAAGTGTTCTTGATCTGTATTCCTTAACATGCAGGCGTGAGAGATACATGATAATATTACACTTGGAAGGTCCTGCGAGGGATTTGGTAATACCAAACATGCATACAAAAACATCCACTCCCTATGTAAGCAAGGACTCGCAGGAGAATGCAGTGTTTCCCTGATGAAAAACGGGGTGCCAGACTTGTTTTGAGACAAACACATTAAGTGTCCGAGGTCCAAGACCTGTTTCAACTGCGCCTCCCAGCATAACATAGGGGATTACAAATTGCCCCCTGGCGTTTTTTAAAAGGCACTGGACGGGCACCTAAAGTCAGACCGCCAACCGTTGGTTGACGTCTTTTTGCGTGCGCTAGCGTAAGGGCCCGGGTTTGATCGCCCTGACCCACCATGGGCCTTGTCCAGACTGAGCCGGGGGCACTGACCCCAAAACCCTTCCGGTAAACCCGTTTTGCATGTGAGAGTGGTTTTTCAGTGTCCTTTTCATACCCAAGCGTTAGGAATACCTCTTTCTGGCAAATTGAGACTACCCCCTTTTAAAATGTAGTTTCACAGATTGAGTGTCACTGAAGATGAATCAAATGATGTTGAAGGTTTTAAAAAAAAAGCAAAATACCCAAAATTATGGGAAAACCCAAATTACCCCATAATAATGGGGTGAGGTGGGGAAGGGGAGGTGGGGGGGGGGAGGGGGGGTTGGGGGGGGGAAAAAATGGGGTGGGGGGAAAGGGGGAGTGGGGGGGAAGGCGTGTGGGTGGGAAAAACAGTGTGGGGGGGAAAAGGGTGTGGGGGGGGGGAGTGGGGGGGGGGGGGTGGGGGGGGGGGGTGGGTGGTGGGGGGGGGGGTTGGGGGTTGGGGGCCAGGGTGGGGGGGAGGAGGGGGGGTGGGAGGCAGTTTGGGGGGGGGGGCGGGGGTTAAACAGGGGGGGGGGAAGGGAGGGGGGTGGGAACAGGGGTTGGGGGGGGGGGGCAGTTGAGGGGTGGGGGGGCAGGGGGGGGGGAAACAGGTTTTGGGGGTGGGGGGGGGCAGAGATGGTGGGGGAAGGAATGGGGGGGGAAAGGGAGTTGGGGTGGGGGGAGGGTTGGGGGGGGGGGGAACAGGGGGGGGGGGAAAGGAGGTGGGGGTAAGGGCCCTTGGGGGGGTGGGGGCAGGTTGGGAGTGTGGGGGAAGGCAGTGTGGGTGGTTGGGGAAGGCCACAGTGTGGGTGGTGGGGAAGGCAGTGCTGGTGGTGGGGAAGAGAGCGTGGTTTGTGTAAACAATTGCGGCTGGCACGGGATGGCCAAATAATGAGATCAGGACTAGACGTGAACAGTGACTTACTGGTTCATGTGTAACACCTGTTGGTTCCAAGTGGTCTCTTTAGACAGAGAGACAAGCAGAAGAGACAGAAAGACAGATTAGCGAGACAAACAGAGAGCTAGACAGGACAGATTAACCGAGAGCTAGCAGGCAGCAGAGAGCCGAGAGCCAGACAGAATCAGGAGAGGTAGACATAGAGCTAGAAAGACAGCAGTAGAGCTGCATGGACAGAATAGAGAGGCAGACAGGACAGAAGAGAGCTAGGATATGAACTGACGAGAGATAGTAGGTTTGTTATTAGTGAAAACAAATAAAGCTAGGCAGTGAGTGCTCGTGACCTCATCTACATGTCCACCATTGTTGACTTGTCTGCCAGCTGGAGTGACAATGGTCTTGCACCAGCTACTATTATTTTTATATGATTATTTTACTCTCCTGTGTATCCAAAACATTATGGGATCTATAAATACACTATCATCCGACTTACGACTTAGCTCGACATAATCCAAATCAATTACGTAGTGCATTATGGTTGCTGGGCTGGGCATGCGCTGATGCACACACTGTACAATATTTGAAATATTCGCGGCGGCAATGAGTCATGCCAGGCCAGTAAACAGTTTGAGTTACCTTGCCTTTCAGCAGCTTCAATACTGTATTATACTGTACTAACTGGACAGGAAATTTCACCATGGTCCTAGATGAAAGTCTGAATCTTGCACTGGAGATTGTGGCAAGAAAGGCTATTATTCGAAATCTCTATTTTTTTCATTGTTGCCACATAAAACTCTGTCTGTATCTGTCTGCCTGTTATTTGTGTATCTCTCTTTCTGTTACCTTGTTCGATGATCTACTGTGTTGTGTCTGTCTTTCTGTTACCTGTGTGTCTGTCTTTATGTCTACTGGGCCCCCCCCCCCCCCCCCCCCCATATCCTTTCTTCTACCTGTTGGCGTATTTATGTCTACCTGTGTATGTCTTCTGTCAACTGTGTGTCATTTCTGTCTACCTGTGTGTGTCTTTCTGTCTACTGGCTGTGTGTCTTTCTGTCTGTCTTTTGTTACTGTGTGTCTGTCTACCTATGTGTGTCTTTTGTCTACCTGTGTCTGTCTTTCTGTATACTTGTTTCTGTCTCAGAGCCACTCACTAAGTGTGTAATTGGTCTGAAGATGCCATATTTAATAATGATATAACACAATATCTAATCACTGAGGCACATTATATGTGTAAAAAAGATAATATAGGACATTTTTGCTTAATAACACCTATGATTTTTTTTTCAAAAATTATATATAATAATACTACATAAACATATAAACATACAAATTCACAAACATATGATGATGGTTTTCTAGGTCGGCTGACAGACGAGTGAACAGGAAACCAGTCGTGTCCGGGCTGCGTAACAACAACTACAACAAGTTTGTTTACATAACTCACAACCTTCTACACTTCATTCGTTTATTCCTTAATCTTGTTACTCACCTTCACTTACATTAAGACTATAGAAATTTAAGGATAAGTTTATGAGTGGACAACATTATATTATAGTTTAATTTTTATACATGTAATTACTATTAATTATTAGTATATTATGTATAATTGTTATAATAATAATAATATTTAATATGTATTAGGGACTGGAGCACAGATCCACTGTATAGCACTGTGTCTGGATTTTTTGGGTTATCCTTGGTTAATTTTACGATGTATGTAAACTTCTACTTACGTGAACCTGTGTGTGTGTGTGAGAGAGAGAGAGCCATATTCAGTCTGCCAACCATCCTACCGGCCACCCACTCACCCAGCCAGCCACCCACCCACCCAGTCCAGCCAGCCAGCCAGCCAGCCCAGTATGTATTACACATGTTCCAGAGTTGTTTACTCTTTGCTTAGGGTATAGGTTATAGGTTATAGTACATTCTGGCAGGATGATACTACCAGTGGTATTCTCCCACTCACTGTGTCGACAATACATAAAGATAACAGTAACATATGATACTGTATGTGATGTAAAATTTACAGTACAGTTCACTACCATGTATATAATATATACAGTACATAAATAATTAAAATATAACAATAGAAGTAAATTATTGCAAAAAGAATGAAATAATGATTGTACATTACATTACAGTGTTAGCTCAAATCACCGACCAGTATGGTTTAAATAAGTGACCCACTGATCAGATCAGATAGACTGGTCCGAACCCTTGACTGGTCCGAACCCTTGAATGGTCCGAACCCTTGTCTGCGTCGGAAACCTGGACTGGTTTCAAACGGTTTCGTTTGTGCACCACATAGGCAGGTTTATTTAATAGGAAATTCAAGAGGTTTGCTAGTAGAATTGCAGTAAATCAACCATTCAAATCATTATGAAGCTGTGTGTAGTCTGTGGTCAGTCAAACAAACGGGCGTCACATGATAAATGTCTTTTCTGTGGAGGAAACTGGTGCTGTCTCAGCCCCTTGTGCAGGATAATCCAAGATCTAGCTACAAGCAGTAATTTAAAAACAGGGAAGTGTTTTTGGGTATATGCCAAATGAGTATATATGTGGATTAAAAATCGCAAGGGTATTAAAGAGGGTAACATCAAAGCTGCTTTCATAGAAAACTGGAAGACTTTAAAACGATGGGAAAATAAAAGTTCGGGTCGTATGGTACTGACTTGATACTGGCCTTGTAGTCAGAAACTGTAAGGCTGGAGATGATGTCCTGGTAGTCAGTTAAGTGGGGGGCTGCTGACTGATAGTGCCTGTCCTGGTTATCGGACAGTATGGGGAAGCTGGAGGTGCTGTCCTGGGAGACTAATAATGGTTGAAGTGGAGGTGCTGTCCTGGGAGAAGTATTGGATGTTGAAGCGGAGATGCTGTTTGGGAGACAGTAATGGGAAGCGGAGATGCTGTCCTGGGATACATTAATGGATGAAGCTGGAGTTTTTGTCCAGGTAGTCGGGAATTATACGCAGGAAGGAATAAATCATGAATGACCTCATATGGGGGAAGGAGATTGTAGGTAAAACAGTGTAGTCAAAGATAAGATAAAACAATATTGCAAACTAGAAATACCGCAGGAATAGCAAATCAGGAGGACTCCACTAGCAATAGTGAGGTTATATTTACCAAAAAAACAAAATGGTGGGGAGGCTCCATTGTTGGTGCTAGGGAGGATAGAAGTAAGACAGGGGGTAAACATGCACCAACCGGGAATACAGTCACAGAAACCCTAGGCAAACGGAAAACCAAGCCTGTGCAACATACTATGCTACGCGGTATCTTGCTGGCTTGGGAAAATCTGGAAAAACAGATGGGACGTGCATCGATGACCACCCTAGGAAATGCCATATGCCATATGACAACAGGAAAATGCTAACTCCCTTCCTGTAAGCTTTTTCACCTGAACTGTGTGCCTCTTCAGGTACAGGAAAGACTGTGCTTAATTAAAAGTGCAGCATACATCTATAAGGGGGACAAAAGTACAAAACATCCAGGCCATGGAAAACCTGGGTAAGCCACAGCCATCAAGAGGGAGAGGTTTTTAGTGCCAGGAAGGAAAAAAAACTGCAGGAATGGCAGAAATGTACACCAATATCCTGTCATTCCTGGAGTTGAACACACAGTCGTTGGCCTCCACTCCAAACAACAGAATACAGATACTATGCCGGAAAAAAAAATCCCCCCCAGTACCAACAAATACACCGCCGATAACATTCTTCTTTGCCAAATATACAGGGTCTAAAGACAGCAGCAAAACAACAATATACCTTTCATCCGTGTGGACTGCTTGCAGAGGCAAAGGCAATGTTCGGGCTTTCCATATGAGACCCACATAAAGGATCACTTGGAAACGAAATATGGATCCAGGTTACAACCTATACAGATGTGACCAGAGTGAAACAGCAAAAGGGGGGGGTTGGCCTGTACTTTCCAGAGTCACTTGTTTGCACAGAAACTGCTTATGCCTCATATGTATGTAGTGGAAGTTTTAGCAAGTAAAGGTCGAGAACCAAAACTAGTTATTGTTGATAGTTACATGCTCCCGATGCAATAAACATCCCCAGCAATTCCAGGGAACAGCTGTTAAAAAATTGACAACTGTCTGGAAAACTTCAGCTCCTGCACCCAAACATCTTGATCCTGGGGGATTTCAATTAAGGCACCTAAATGGAGGATATAGCAATTAATATTGTTGCTGTAATTAACCAGGAGGCAGCTCTGATGAAAACTCACAACTCACGCGGTGCTTTTAAAATCTCTGCACAAAATTCACATTTAAACCAGCAAATAATAGAGCCTACTAGATGGAGAATACATAGACCTCTCTTCACTAACAATGATGATCTGATAAGAAATATCACCATATCAAAAACAATATACTCAGATCACAACATAATTGAGGTTCAGTCATGTATGCGCGGAGCCCCAGACCGACATAAGGAGATTAGTCACGAGGGAGCATTCACCAAATTCAACTTCAATAACAAAAAACATAAAGTGGGACCAAGTAAACCAAGTCCTAACCGATATAAGCTGGGAAGATATACTAAGCAACACAGACCCCAACTTATGCCTAGAACAGATTAACTCGGTAGCACTCGATGTATGCACAAGGCTTATTCCTCTAAGAAAAAGGAGGAGGAGTAGATGTAAAACAGAAAGAGACAGGCGCTCCCTTTACAGGCGACGGAAAAGAATAACAGAGCGGCTAAAAGAGGTCAATATATCTGAAATGCGTAGGGAGACACTGGTCAGAGAAATAGCAAGCATCGAACTTAAGCTAAAAGAATCGTTTAGGAGTCAGGAATCGCGGGAAGAACTAAAAGCCATAAATGAAATCGAAAGAAACCCAAAGTATTTCTTCTCCTATGCCAAATCAAAATCGAGAACAACGTCCAGTATTGGGCCCCTACTTAAACAAGATGGGTCCTACACAGATGACTCAAGTCCCAATATGACTCAGTTTTTAGCAAGCCGCTAACCAGACTGAGAGTCGAAGATCAAAATGAATTTTTTATGAGAGAGCCACAAAATTTGATTAACACAAGCCTATCCGATGTTATCCTGACGCCAAATGACTTCGAACAGGCGATAAATGACATGCCCATGCACTCTGCCCCAGGGCCAGACTCATGGAACTCTGTGTTCATCAAGAACTGCAAGAAGCCCCTATCACGAGCCTTTTCCATCCTATGGAGAGGGAGCATGGACACGGGGGTCGTCCCACAGTTACTAAAAAACAACAGACATAGCCCCACTCCACAAAGGGGGCAGTAAAGCAACAGCAAAGAACTACAGACCAATAGCACTAACATCCCATATCATAAAAATCTTTGAAAGGGTCCTAAGAAGCAAGATCACCACGCATCTAGAAACCCATCAGTTACACAACCCAGGGCAACATGGGTTTAGAACAGGTCGCTCCTGTCTGTCTCAACTATTGGACCACTACGACAAGGTCCTAAATGCACTAGAAGACAAAAAGAATGCAGATGTAATATATACAGACTTTGCAAAAGCCTTCGACAAGTGTGACCATGGCGTAATAGCGCACAAAATGCGTGCTAAAGGAATAACAGGAAAAGTCGGTCGATGGATCTATAATTTCCTCACTAACAGAACACAGAGAGTAGTCGTCAACAGAGTAAAGTCCGAGGCAGCTACGGTGAAAAGCTCTGTTCCACAAGGCACAGTACTCGCTCCCATCTTGTTCCTCATCCTTATATCCGACATAGACAAGGATGTCAGCCACAGCACCGTGTCTTCCTTTGCAGATGACACCCGAATCTGCATGACAGTGTCTTCCATTGCAGACACTGCAAAGCTCCAGGCAGACATCAACCAAATCTTTCAGTGGGCTGCAGAAAACAATATGAAGTTCAACGATGAGAAATTTCAATTACTCAGATATGGTAAACATGAGGAAATTAAATCTTCATCAGAGTACAAAACAAATTCTGGCCACAAAATAGAGCGAAACACCAACGTCAAAGACCTGGGAGTGATCATGTCGGAGGATCTCACCTTCAAGGACCATAACATTGTATCAATCGCATCTGCTAGAAAAATGACAGGATGGATAATGAGAACCTTCAAAACTAGGGAGGCCAAGCCCATGATGACACTCTTCAGGTCACTTGTTCTATCTAGGCTGGAATATTGCTGCACACTAACAGCACCTTTCAAGGCAGGTGAAATTGCCGACCTAGAAATGTACAGAGAACTTTCACGGCGCGCATAACGGAGATAAAACACCTCAATTATTGGGGAGCGCTTGAGGTTCCTAAACCTGTATTCCCTGGAACGCAGGAGGGAGAGATACATGATTATATACACCTGGAAAATCCTAGAGGGACTAGTACCGAACTTGCACACGAAAATCACCCACTACGAAAGCAAAAGACTTGGCAGACGATGCACCATCCCCCCAATGAAAAGCAGGGGTGTCACTAGCACGTTAAGAGACCATACAATAAGTGTCAGGGGCCCGAGACTGTTCAACTGCCTCCCAGCACACATAAGGGGGATTACCAACAGGCCCCTGGCAGTCTTCAAGCTGGCACTGGACAAGCACCTAAAGTCAGTTCCGGATCAGCCGGGCTGTGGCTCGTATGTTGGTTTGCGTGCAGCCAGCAGCAACAGCCTGGTTGATCAGGCTCTGATCCACCAGGAGGCCTGGTCTCAGACCGGGCCGCGGGGGCGTTGACCCCCGGAACTCTCTCCAGGTAAACTCCAGGTAAACAGTACTATTTTGGTAGTTTATATAGGAAATGTTTGACATTATGCCCTACCCAGTATGTCGGCGATTTTCAAAGATTCGACTTACGTCCATTTTGACTTACGACCGGTTGGTCGGAACCAAGCTTGGTCGTAAGTCGGATGGTAGGTGTACTATGTATATATTTCTAGACAATAGTATGTGACTGAAATAGGTGAAACTGTTCACCTGTCAATGTTTGTGCAATTATTGTGTAGCATACAGTGAGTGTATATATCCAAAATATGGCTTATGTTGGTCTCACAGGCCATAAAAGTTACTTGTAAAAAATAAAATGTTAGAAATAAAGGAAAAACTATTACGCTGATGGCAGTCGGCTTATTGATTGCAGCGGCCTCACTTCTGTGGCTTCATGCCTCCCTATCTCAGTTAAGTATTGATCAATTTTTTTTTTGATTTAGCCTATAACACTCACAAAATATGCTCTATCATTTTGCAAGAAAAAAATAATTTTTTTCGAAGAATTTTTCGACCCTGAGATACAAGTTTAGGACAGGGCTCTCGACCTCAATGGGTTAAAAACATGACAAAGATGGTTGGACACAAAACTCGCCATTATTGTATCCTCTCACTTTAGCGATGATTATTTAATGTATGGTCTTAGGACCGGCCTTCGTCATTAAAGTTTGGTGAGGCTGGATAAGTGTGTTTACATTCTCACCATAAGACATGGTGTTTACACAGAAGGTTTTACTCTCCAACATATACATGGTGTTATGGCACACTGCTGTTTTACATCTCATACGTGTTGTGTGCAGGTTTTGTGTTGTTTTGCTGTATGCAATAGACAAAACCATCTCTTCTGAGCAAATTCATTATTAGGAGGAGGCAATGTAATGATCACCAGGCCTAAAAGAGAGGGTATTTGGTGAAATTATAGGCCAGTTTGTGTTACAGGGTGTTGTTACTGGTACTTGAAATATTATTTGCCTGATCGACAAACAAAATTTGCCATATGGTGTTTGTTTTGGCCCTCATTTTATACATTTATAAGCATTAAGCATAAAAATTCCACAAAAGATTTTTATAATCACTTATAACCATTAAAACACAATCACACCCCCTCTGCATGTTAATTGTCCTAAATCACATGGGGTGTATCTGTCAAAGCTGCGGGGTTTTTTAGAATGGGTTTTTTGTCATTCTATCCCCCTTTCCCCTGTTTTTTTCTTTAAAGTAAATTTGAGTCAACGTGTGACTTCCCTTTGTCATCCCATGGGCAGTAAACCCCTGCACCTCCCTTATGAATCCCTGGTTAACCCTAGGCACACCCTTATTGCCTTGCACGTACTGTACAATCTTTTGTTCACTCCCAAGAAATCATGGTTGGTACCAATTATCAGTATTAATGTAGCTTTTCCCAAAAATTATCACCCTTGTTCTAACTACATTACCCAAAAACACTTAACTTCCTGAATTTTTCATTGTTTACTTCCAGTGTACATGATTAACCCAAACAAACCACTGCAACAGTCACAGCAGAACCCTTTGATATGTAGTTTTTCCCCCCTGCTAAATATATTTTGATCGACAGTCCCCTTTTAAAACAACAAAGACTTATCTAAAAACCTTCCTAAATGGATAAAATATGTACAAAACTTTTTTTTCAAAAAATTTAAACACATTCCTAATTTTAAAAACATGTTGCTTCTTTTAGACCTTTTTTTATCTGAAAAGTGTAGCAAAAGCAGGGGGGGAAAATCGGTTCACGGGCACAATATCACTAAAAGCTGGGGTTGAAATTGGGGGTCTGTCGCTAATAGTTTTGCTTGTGTTATACACAGTGGCTAAGATTATTGTAGCAAGGAACAATATATCTAACCCACAGTTGTCCCCTTTCCCACGGTTTAGTGATTATGGTGAAACATTTGTGTTTGCCAGGTGTATCAAAGTACGTGCCCCCCTGGGTAATGATGATGGGGCCCGATAAAATAGGTACCGAGCGTTTTTCTTTAAAAATTTTGGCTCACCCAACGTGAAAACCTGTTAACCCTTTGGATGTTTCGGTCATATATATATATATATATATATATATTAAATTTATTTTATTATATATAATATTTTAGAGGTATGTGTTTGACAATACTTGTATATACTCAAAAATTTCCGCGGTTAAAATCAAGCAGGAAAAGTGGGCCCAAAGTAGGGGAAAATGTTTGTTTTTTTGCCGATGTTCAAAAGAAAACAAATGGTCTTTGCAAAAAATGCCCAACAGCCTTTTAAATTTGCAGCTGAATGAGTTGACATTATTTGAAAAAATTATTACAGTTTTTGGAGTATTGCAAAACAGTAAATTTTTCTATTTTTTGTTTGAATAAAATTTCAAAAAAAAGCAAGGAATTCAGAGGGCCTGGGACATGACTGATAAAACAAAGAAAATTTATTTTAACCCAGGAATTCTGATTGTTCTTTGGACCTTTTTTTAAAATTTTTAAAAATTTTTTTAATTTTCTAAAAATTGACCAAAGGGAAAAATTTCGGGCCAGTTATTGGGGTAGTTAAAATCATAAAGGGCGTTTCTTGTATCTTGATAAAAAAAAGGGAGTTCTAAAAAAAATAGCTATTTTGGCGACGGGAAACCCCATGGAATTAGCCAAAAGTGGGGCTAAAATTGGGCGAAATCGCCGTTTTGTAAATATCGGCGGGTCGCTAATTTTGCGAGAGCGTAATTCCGCATTTTCCATCAATTTTTCTTTTTTTTTGGTGTCATTAAATGGGGGAAAAGTTCTCTATCATTTCATAAAAAAAATTATTTTTTTTTTGAAATTTTGAAAAACCAGGGACCCCTCAGGTTTGGGGGCTGACAGTCAGGGGGGTTAAGGACATTCATCCCAAACGCGCCGCATGGCCGGGGCCCCCCACAGCTGCCCCGCCCCTATGTACAGGCAGGTACCCTTGTTTAAGCCAGTGTGGATGGTTCCACGCACATGTAAATTTTGTATTATTTATTGTTTTTAGTGCTTGAACTGCTAAATAAGCTACCGGACCCCAAAAAAAGCTTATTTAAAGCCAGCCCGTGGGAAACAGGTTAAGAAATACTTTTTTAAAAGAAGAAAGAGATCACCCCCAAAAACAAAATGGGGTGTGTGTATCTGAGTTGCCAGGTTTTATAACAAACCCATTCAACCCCGCTCTATCTTGGCCGGGAAAAAGGGAATCAAGGGAAATGTTGTTGGAATGTGCTCCACTGCAGTTGCTGCTGCCACCATCAGTGCTGCTGCACCCCACAGCTGCTGCTGTACCACTTCAGTCTGCTACACCCACCATCAGTGCTGCTGCACCCCCATCAGCGTACATCAGATTGGAGAGACGTTGTTGGGGGGCTTAAAGAAAAACAAACTTTAGAAACAATTAACCCCCAAAGGGTTAGCCCCCCAAAAAGCCCAAAAAGGGCCGTGCATATTTAGGATGTCAAACTATATCCCTTGGGGTCCTTAATCTTTTCTCCCAGGGGCAACCCAAAACCCGTCAATAACACCCAGGGGAACAGGAAAAAATGCCTGGGAATAGTGCTCATATTGGTGTTTAAGGCCAGCAAAAGGTTGGTTTTGGGGATTTAAGAAATTTTAGGGGATTTTCACAGTGTGATAAAGCATGGTGAAAATGAAAAATTACAACGCCAACGAGTATTCATTTGGACGAAACGGTTGTTTGGAAGAAAATGCCAAAAAGGCCCCCCATTATCAGGGGGAAAGCACTCCCAGGAAACCCAAACCTTGAAAGACAGGCTAAATCTCTGTTTTGTGGTAAGCTACCGGTGATTGCAAATGAAGCCTTCAAACCCTGTATCCTCTGAAAATCCCAAATGTTTTAAAAAAAAAAAGTGTTCCCCTCACTATCAATACTCTTTAAAAAAGGTAAATGTCTTTTAGTATTTATTTAATGATTTATTCTGATGTGTCATGTTTTTTGGTAGGGAAATGTTAAATTTTTTGTAAAAAAATCATTTTTTTTTAAAATTTTTTTGTGTCTGGAAAGGATTAATTGGATTTTCCCTTATTTTTTTGGGAAAAATTTTAAATTTGGTAACGTAAAATTGGTTAAAGACAAGCTCTCTGGGGGATTAAAAACGTTATGAGGGTCCAATTGTGTGTGTTACTTTCCATGATAATAATTTTCCCTCAGAGGTTCATAGAGAATAAGTTGAAAAATTCCCCTTCAGTGGCATTGTTTCCCAAAAGGGACAAGATGGTGTATTCCATTAGAGTTTCTCAAAGTCATGGGGATTAGGAACAAAAATTTTCAATTTCCCTGCCCAAACCCCGATATGGCTATGGGGGATACTGGATTTGACAAGGGTTTTCGTTGCACGGGTTTTTGTGACTGGTTGGCGGTTTTTTGGGGTGTGGGTTGTTGAAATGGCCTTTAATGTGGGTGTTGATCGTGGTGTGGTCCCAGCCCTTTGGGGGTTGTGGGGCCCCTGGTGCCACATGAGCATGGCCCCCCACCACCACCACTGCCAATATATATTTTTCCTCCCATTGTAACATTTATTTCACTTTCCTATCGTTCCTTTTGAGAGCCACTGGAGTACCCAATGTACTCCTTCCCCCCGGAAAACCACTGGGGAATACCCGAGGACATGTGGCATCATTAAAAATTTGGGACTTCACTGGAGAATATTGCTTTAAAAACTGTCATAATGGAAATGAAAACAAGGCTTGGAAAACCCCCTGTATCACTGTCATCACCCCGCTCACATCTGGTCCCGGGTAGGGAAATATGGTTTTTCCTCTTTTGTGTGGCACAATGACATGACCAAGATGCCCAACCGAGGGGGGAAGGTTGAGGGTTTTTTTTAGGTCTTTACATTTTTCAGGTATCCCGAGAATTTCTTTCATCACAGTCTCCCCCAGAATCATGAAATTCATCTTCCATGACATTTTTTATCTGGTTGAACTCTGAGTTGGGAAGAGAAAATTCCCAGTATCAGGATGAGGATTTCTTATTGTAGGCATGGTAAAAAAAGGTATACTGAAATAGTATTCCTACACTGTATGCCATGTATAAACGTAAGTAAACCCTCCTTACGGATTATTACCTTTGTAAAATTGTGGTCATTTCCCTTGTACCTAGTTCAGTATCAAAAATTTGAGGGCCCCCTCTTGGGACCCCCTTTTTTTCGTACCTTGGGAATCTGTAAAAAACCTTTTTTAAATTGTCATGATTGTGACCCGCTTCCTGGAGTTATAAACCCTTTTTAAAAGTGAGTTTATTACCTTTTTAAAATTTTGAGTTCATTCCCTTTGTAATTGTGAGTTCATTCCCCGTAATGCTCGCATAAAAACTTTGGAGCCCAGTCCCTGGCCGTTATGTACCTGTAATTTTTTGACTACCGCCCACGGGATGGGTACGGGTGCATAATAAACATACAGGGGAAACCCCCCGCATAACTTTGGCATCGCATAGTGTTAAATCCGATAGCGATAATTTTATCGCTATTTTTTTGGGGGCCGAGACACGCCCCATGCGGCCTGAGCCACCCTCACTTTTTCCCCAGTGGAAATTGTTTCCAACCCACTCCGCGGTAACATTCAACATACAATCGGAACATTTGTATTATTACACCTTTTTATAGTGATTTCCCCTAAAAAATAAGTGACCATGGGCCCCAAAAAACTTCTAGTGCCAACCCTAAGGAATAAGGTGAGAATTACTAAAATAAGAAAGAGATCATTGTAAGTATGAAAGGGGGAGGCGTGTCTCCGAGCGGGCCGGGTTGTAAGAAACCCCCAATCAACCTTTGCTTTTATTGGCCCAAAAGGGGAACGGCAATAAAGGGAAGCTTTTCTTGCCAAAGGTTTAATGGCTTTCAAAACAGAGATCACAGTGATAGAAATGTTGGGACTGTTATTGGGGTGTGGATAAACAAAAAAAACAATTAGCAGGCGATACATTTCAAGCGATATAAGTGAAAAGGCTGGGAAAGTTGCACGGGGATTTAATTAAAAAAATTCCTGCAACTAGTGGGAGCAGTAAATTTTAAATTAAGGGCCAGCAAAGGTTGGTTTGGAGATTTAAGGGGCGTGGGGATACATAGTGTGATAAAACATGGTGAGGCTGCCATTCGGCCAAAAAAGCACTGAAAATGTGCATGAATTCAAGGAGTACATAACGTAAAGGTTGAAACCTGAACAAGTGTTTAATTGTGACGAAACAGGCCCTGTTTTGGAAAAAAATCCCCAACCCAGGACCTACTTTTCTCGGAAAAAAGGGCCACTCCCAGGAAAATAAGCCTATAAAAGACAGACTTCCTTCTCATGTGTCCCAAATGCTAGGGGTGTTTGCAAAGTGAACCTTTATTAGTGTATCCTCTGAAATCCCGAGCGTTAGGAAAAGAATATCCTAAGGCAAATTTTGTGTGGCTGTGGGGGCAAACAATAAGGCTGGGTCCAGGCTTTTTTCTCTGGTTTACACCCCCAAGATTGCCCCCATTTAAAAAAAAATTCCTAATGAAAGAAATAACTTAAGTGCCTTCTGGTGTTAGACAATGCCCCCGGGTCTCGTCAGACTTGGCAGACGACTTTGTGGGGACAGGGATCTTCATTAAGGAAAAGTTTTTGCCCCCAAATCCCTCCTTCCTGCACCCTGGACCAGCGGGGTTTTTTGCAAAATTAAAAAAAATGACACAAAAGCTCTGTTTAAAAGGGGGTTTTGTAGGACCTCAGAAATAAATTGATTAAGAAAGTTTTGGAGAAGCATTTTAATACCCCTCAATTTGTGAAAACCCTTTATAGGTAAGGCTTGGGGGAAAGTGACTAAGAGGACCTTGAACTTGTTGGAAAAAACTGTGGCCAAATGTGTGACAAAAGGGATTTTGAAAGATTTGAGGAAACCCGGAAGCGTTGAGGAATCAATTGTGGTTTGGGGGAAGCCCCTTGGGGTTGGAGGTCAGGGGGATGGTGGAAGAGTTGGTGGAGGAGGACAATGAAAACTAACCATGATGAGTGCTAGACAATTTCAACAGAAGGGGCACACCTGGGGAAAATTTGTTTTCGGAGGAGGGGAGAGAGAAATTGAAGAATTTGCCTACTTAAAAGTTTAAAGGAAATCGGCAAAGTGGCTTGAAGTGAAAACCCTTTCAGGGATGAAATCCCCCTCACACAGCTTTGCAAGCCCGTGCTGGTGATTATTACACGAAAGTTGTGAAACACTTTAGGAAATCTAAAGGAACGAGAGGACGGGCCACTATGGACAGAAATTTGTGGGGGACGGGAGCCCATGATTCTGAAGCTGGTCCTGGGGAAAAAAAAGAAGGGGGAAGCAACCGGAAAAGGGGACTTGAACCTCAAGCCCAAAAGGAAGGTGATTCCCTTCTAAACACTAAACCCCCGTCCCCCCTCCTCCCCCCTCAAGGAAAGGTTTCCTTGATGGGGTGAGGGGCTTTTGTTTTAGGGAATTGGATCTGTGCTCCGGGTTCCCCCCAAATTTAAAGGCCTAAATGCCTTCCACCCCCCCCCCAGGCGCTGTATAATCCCCCGGTTTAGCGTTTCCCCCCTTGTTAAAATAATAATAATCCCCCCCTCCCATCGCTCAATAATCACCAATCTTCAATAAAGGTAATGCAGTAATGTGCATGTTTTTCTTAAGTTTGGTATTTTTAAAATTAATATTTTGTGGAAAAAAATTTTTTTTCATATTTTGGGTGTCTTGCGGGGTTTAATTTGATTTCCATTATTTCTTATGGGGAAAATTTTTTGCAAACGATAATTTCGAATAACATTGAGCTCTCAGGAACGGATTAATAGCGTTACGCGGGGGTCCACTGAAATTAAATAATAACAGTACAGCAGGCTCTCCAATTTTTTTTATCTGTGGGAATAACTACGCAGCCCTTCTTCCATAGATTTGAAGCCTCTGAATTTTTGTTTTTGTATTAGGAATAACACTGGATTCAAAGCTGTGATTATGGGACCAAAACTGAAAGGGTTAAGTAATTGGCCGTAATTTTGGGCGCATCATTGTTGGAAAATTTGGGGGCATTTCTACTGAAAAAAATTGCAAATTTTGATTTTTCTTGTAAGAAATACTGAGTATCCCTTATTTCATTCTCCCAAAAATACATTTAAATAAATTTTTGACATTTAGCAAAATATCTCCCTTTACCCCCCCTCCCCACATATAAAAAGTATTTGGGAAATTTTAAAAAAAATTTCATTACCACTTGTAAAACATTATTGTTTTTTTTTGTTGTGAAAATCCTTAAATTTGTTCATTTTTTAATTTTAGAAAGTGTCATGGTTATTTTTTTTTCCAATTTGAACTGTAATTTGTCTTTATTAAAACGCATCGCCACATGTCTGCCTTTGTATCATTCATTCAGATCTCCTGCAGGCCTGAGTGTCTTGTGAGAATTTGACAGCCTTTTTTGTGTTCAAATTTTTTGTAAATTAAAAGGGGCTGCATGACCCCCTGTTTTTTGAGGAATTATCTAGGTGGATTGAATTGCTGTGCCCTATAATTTATCCTATGGAGCAGATGGGCGGAAGGTTGCTAAATGACATTTTTCATGCTAGGTCAGCTGTCCAGGCCTACTTTTAAATTAGGAAAACTAATAAAAAACCAAAATGATCCTATATAAAAAACTAGAAAAAATTTTTAAAGTTAAGTTAATAGGCTAAGACATAGATGTTGAAAAATGGTTTACAAGCTAGGGTTAAAGTTTAAAAATATAGGGAGTACTTAGTGATAAGCAGCTATGCCCACACAGCTCCCCCTGCGGGTGAGGTTTTGAGAACTGTCTTTTTCCATTTTTTAACGGGCTGAAAAAAGCATATTAGGTATGATTATAATTACCCCTGGAGGTGTTAGGTCAGCATTATCAGACACTATGGCTGACGCACTTTAAAAGGGTCCCTTACCCCGGGGTTTATGAAAAGTGACTAACTCGTAACTTATATCAACTGTGCGTCAATAGTGACTCACGGTTATTTCCTTCCTGGCCGTAGTTATGTGGGGAAATCCGATGTGTTGTTTGAAGAATAGTGTTCTTTAAAGAAAGTCACCTCATCTGTTGGATCAAACATCGTTGTTACACTGTTCATCAATAATTGTTCACACCAAAATTTTTTAAAGAAGTGATCAAAATTTTCTGTAAGGTTTTTTGAGTTTCTTTTGTAAAAACGCGCAGAACGTTTTTCGTTGGTTATCCCAGCCGTCAATGTTCTCTCAGTGAGTCAAAAGTAACTGTCCCATGTCCTATCCCACTGCAAGCCCCTAGAACATAAAGGAAAAGCTGACTGTACTTTTTGTTTCCTTGCCAAACTTCCCAAAAGCAAAGCAAAGCTTATTTTGCTGTCTTAAAGCATAGACAAAATGTACACTTCTTTACCAGGGTAAAAAAGTGGGAGCGGATTTTTTTTAAATTTGTCCTGTTAAGGTAAGAGTGGACTGTTCTTTTTAAAACTACACTTTGCAACACTGGATCTTGCAAGGATCGGCAGTTGCTTGCCCCACGTCACATACCTACTGCACTGGGTAAATTTATTGCTGTAGCAGTAAACAAGAGGGTTTTGCCCCTTTGAGAGGGCGGGCACCCTCAGGCGAAAGGGGCTGAAACGGCTGAGGGGGCTAATATCAATATCCTGGAGAAAATTTCTCCAACGGGGGGCAGAGGAGGTGCGCCGCGGGGAAAAATATTCATTACTTAACATTAATATGATTTTCTCACTCGCCATCACTGGTTTCTTTTCTGAACAGCTTTAGTCTGTGGGTTTCGGAGAATCACTTTTTTTATTTTCAACATTTTAAATTCAACGGTCTATTTATTTATTGCCGTTATTACTATCCCTTTTGCTCAAAACATCAAGTTCTGTGTTTCCTTTTTTCTCAGGTACTGGTCACAATTTTTCCAAGTGGCCATTGGGACCTCGACCTCATTGTAAATAATCATATGTCACCAGTTTTAAGGACTTATATTTTCGGAACACCAGTCCTAGAATGTTCTTAAATGGGGTGGATAGTTCTTCCCAAATTTTTTCAAACTTTCACTCACTTTTTAAGGTTTTGTTTTTCGTTTTGGTTCCCCGGTTGGAAATAAGTGGATCCTCTATGATTTCTTTTCATTAGGGAGGAAGGGGTTCGAGCCTTCTGCCGGGGAGTAAATGAATGGCTTAACATTTTAAAATTGCCCAATCATCGGTAACAAAGTTAGGGTTGTTGTTGATATTTTCAATTTCAGTCCAGCTGTAGGGAATTCTTCTAAGTGTTTTCTCTAAACGATGAAGGTCTTCCTTCACAATTTTTTAAAACCCAATTCTTTCATAAATCTGCCGTGCCATGGGTTTAGGGGAATTATCTAAAACGACAACTGTGTTTAAATTCAGCATCTGTTTATTTTGGGTTGTAAAAGATCTTGTTTTTAACAGCACCACAACAAATTTTTGTTGAATTATCTGAAAAAACAGTCGGGACATGCCCTTCTGGCTTCAAACCGTTGAAAATTTGTAAAGGGTTTCGCAGCCTGTCAGTGGCACTTTAGATGTACTGCCTATTGTGGCCAATGAACAAACAGAGTAACCTTGTGGGAACTTTGAAACGTTTTGGTTAAAATTATTGGCCGAAAATTACCCTGTCACCTCAAAGGGAGTATTGAAAACTTTTCAGGGGATGGGGGGTGGACCTGGATACTGGCATGCTGATTTGTATAAAAACAAGAAAATACCGTCTTTTTTTTTTTTTTCCACTTTGTCGACCTTGAGGTATCCATGGATTGTCGTATATGACAAAGTGTGTCACTACCCCACCATGTAACACGTTACTGTGGGGTTTTGCAAATCAGTTTTGTTAGCCAATGATTTTTGGGGGGTAAATATTGGATGTATGTTCTTTAGGTAGTGAAGAATTAGAATTTTTCCCCGACATTTATAATCTTTTCTGAGTCGAGTAAAATCCTAAAGAATTTTAACATGAGGGTTTCTTTAGGGATTTTTTCTTGTGTTTCCAGAAATTTATATTTTGTAGAGAAAATTCTTCTGATTAGGTTCACCCCGTATTTAAATTGGGTTTAAGATATTTTTAAATTTGGTTTTATTTCTTTATGAATTTAAAGACAAAAGCTGTAACTCTTTAAAAGTTTACCCAAGATGATATTTGACCCTCGGAAAGGGGCATTTTTATATTGTTCTGCAGGTTAACAAACTGTTTCTTCGCAAAATGTTTTTTGTTGGACCTTTTTTTGAGAGCAGGGTTTGGGCCCTGGGCCTAATTTTTTATCCACAAAATTTTTGAGGGGACCCACTGACAACATGTCATGGATTTCTCTTGGGAAGACTGGAGGGGAAAAAGTAATCTTCGCATTCCTTTTATTTTTGCTACTCTATTCTGTAATAAAAAAACTTTCTCTTTTTATTTCTTAAACTGGGAAAATGCCTCATTATCATCCAGATCACGGTTTTTCTCAATAAAGAGATGATAAGTCTTTTTGAATAGGGGAGCTAGTTTTGTACCTACATATTGCTGTCAGTTCCAATTGTGGTTGTTCGACCAAGGGTCATCCTGGTTTTGAATAAATTTGTGTTTCCATCAACATTTCTATGTCGCTACGCGCCCTAACCCCTTTGGGTTTACCATACGAACACATGAATGTGTACTTGTTTCCCTCTTGACTTTTTTGTTGGGAAATTTAATTTGAATTAAAACCCCTTTGGATATTTTATCCCATGCTTGACTCATTTCTAAGGCAAATTCTCTCCCATCCAATTTTTGAGTTTCCATGCATCTTGTATAAGCATTTACCTTTATGGTAATTGGTGGAAAAAGCCAGAGGATCAAAACTTGTGATCCTTGACAGTAAAATTAGTTTTGTGGTGTCTGCTGATTTATTGTTTATCCTTTTGAGCTCAAAGTATCTTCCCGGTGTTCCCAAATTTAAATCCCGCTATTGTTGCAATAGGAATTTCAGCTTTAGGGGGAAAATTTTTTGAAAGTTCCCTTAATGCTTTTAAATTGTATTTTCCCCAAATTTTTGAGGCATATTTGCTTCTTTCATCTCCTTTTTAGCTTCTCTTAAAAGGATTTTAAATCCTCCCCTTTTTTCACGACCCTTTAAGTTGTCCACATAGAAACATTTCTTTAAAGATTTCTTTGAAGGGACTTTTGAAATTCAAATTAATTTAATATGTTTATTTGCATCCCCTACCCTCCTGTGGGCGGTAGTCAAAAGATTACAAAGGTACAAATGGGTCCGGGATGGCTCCAAAGTTTTTGATAGCTGAATAGTTACAAAGGTAAAAGAACTCCCGGTAGATCTGTTTTCAATCATGGCAAGTTACAAAGGTAATGAATCGCTTACTCCTATAATGGTTACAGTCATGAACAAATCAAAAAAAGAACCATGATAGTCCCCAACCCGGTACAATTGAATGAGTTATAAAAACAAAAATAAGTGGGGTCATACACCCACTAGCGCGCCGCGCACACATACACCACCAGGGGGCATGCCCCCAGACTATGCACATGAGCGTACAAATATATGCTACACACAAGCACACACACCCCCAACCGGGGCACCAACACACACCAAAAAACACACACACACACCACACCACACCACACACCCACACACACATACACAACACCTCACCACACACACACACAAACCCCCACACCCCAACACGCGCACACACATACAACACACACACACCACAAACACCCACACACACACACACACACACACATCACACAACACACCACAAAACCCCCCACACACACCCAACACATACACACACACACACATCCAAAACACACACAAACACACACACCAAAACCCAAAACACAACACACCACACTCACACCCCCCCCCACACACATCACCACACAACAAACAACAAACCCCACACACACATACACACACACACACACACACAACACCCCACACACACACAACACACACAACACATACACACCACCCCACACCACACACACACACACATACACACACACACATTCACACCACAAACACACACACACACACAAAAACACACACACCACACCACACATACACCACAACACACACACACACACACACCCACATACACACAACCACACTCACACACACACACACACACACACACACACACACCCCACCACACCACACACAACCCAAAAACCCTACACACACTCACACAACCACACACAACACACACCACCAACCCCACAACACCACACACACACACACCCACAACACCACCCCCCCCAAAAAAAAAAAAAAAAAAAAAAAAAGTGTGTGTGTGTGAAGAGGCTTCTGAGTGAGTAGATACCTCAGGGAATGGGGGGGATAACATCTCTCCCTGGGTCCTGAGAGAGGGACAGGGAATAGTGTACCCCTAAAAAAATATTCAATACAAACTTTCGAAACAGGGGATTTCCCAGGCATGGAAAACAGCAAATGTAGCCCAATTTTAAAAAGGGGACAGCATGAGCACTAAACTACAGACTAGTGTCACTGCTTATAGTATGCAAAGTCATGGGGAAGATTATCAGGAAGAGTGGTGGAACACCCAGAAAGGAATGATTCATCAAAAGCAGCCCCCATGGTTTCGGGCGGGAAATCCTGTTCACAAACCCCGGAGTTCTATGCATGGGCAGCATAAAACAAGAGAGAGAGAGGGGTGGGTGGATTGCATTTTTTTGGATGCAAAAAGGCTTTATCATAGTTCCACACAAAGATTAGTGCAAAAAAGGGGGACCAAGCGGGAAACAGGGAAGGCATCATTGGGTAGGAAACTTGTCGGAAGCAGCAGTGAGTCATGGTACGTGGCGAAGGGGTAGAGTGGGCACCCGTGCCCGCGAGGTCCCACAGGGGGCAGTCCTGGGTCAGGCTGGGTTTTTGGTATTTTTTGAAGACTGACGGAAAAGGAATGCTCCAAAAAAGTCCCTGTTTGAGATGATGTGAAGTTGATGAAAATTCATTCGATCTTAGCCCCGGCAGAACTACAAAGGGGTCTGGGAAAGGGTGCAGACCCGGTCCGCAATGGTCCTGGAGTTCAACCCCCAAGTGCAAATCATGAAGATTGGGGAAGGGCAAAAAAGACCGCAACGGAGTACAGTTAGGGGGGCCCGAGACTACAAACCTCATCAAGGAAAAAGATCTTTGGGGGGAGATAAAACCAGTCAATTCCTGAAACGCACATCAACCAAAAACTGCGCGCAATTTGGGCCCTAGCAAAAACCCCAAAAAATTTCCCACATCTCAATAAAGGAATGTTCAGGACCCCGTACACCCGGGACGTTAGGCCCCTATTGGGGATGCGGGCCCCGTTTTTAACCCCAAATAGCCAAGCCTAAAAGAAAAAGGAAAGTGCAAAATTTGCAACAAGATAATCCCAGAGCTAAGAGGGGATGTCCCATGGGAAGGTTAAGGGAATCAATGAGACATGGAGGACAGGGAGATAGGGGGACAAGATAACATACAAAATACTGAGGGAATTGACAAGGGTGGACAAAGACAAGTGTTCCAGGATGGACACAGCAAAAGGGGCACGTTGGAAGTTAAAACACAGATGAATCACAGGGATGTTTGGAGTATTTCTTCAGCCCCCAGAGTAGTCAGGAAGTGGAAAAGTTTGGGAAGCGTGTAGTGGAGGGGGGACCATACATGCTTTAAGCGAGGTATGTAAAGCCAAAGGTTCAAGGAGAGTGACCCAGTAGCGACCATGAAAAAGGGAATGTGGAGTAATGGGGTAGGAGGTGGTTATTGAAAGCATACGATTTTTTTTTGGGGTAGGAGGCGCAGGTTAGGGGTAGGGGAGGGGGATTTTTTCCCCGTAAAAGTAGGCCCCTTTGACAAAGGGTGTGGATGTCACCCGGTGTTTAATATATTTTTTGATGGGGGTTTGGAAAAAAATGGATGTGGGTGTGGCAAGGGGGTGTGGGGTTAAAAGACAGAGAATCAAACACAAAGTGGGGGTTTCCACAGTTGCTCTTTGCTGATGACACTGGCTTTGGGGGATTTTGGGGAGAATTGCAGGTTTTTATGGATGAGTTTTGGTAGGGGATGTAAAAGAAAAAATTGAAAGTGAATATTGGGAAAAAGTTAGGGGATGAGGATAAAAAAAAAATTTGGGAACGAAAAAATTTGGTACGACTGGGGGGGGGAAAAGGGATGGATGAGGGAAAGTATTTGATATTTAGGAGTGCGTGTCTGAGAGGGTCTTTAAAGATGAGGTGAGTCATATCACTGACGAGGATACAAAAGGGGGAGTGGGTACACCGAGGAGTCTGTGGGGCAAAAAACTTTCCTGGAAGCAAAAAGAGGGGAATGTAAAACAGATGTTATACCCAAGCTTGATATGGTGTTAAACCCCGGGTGGTGATGTTGCAAAAGGAGAAGGCTGGGGCAGTGGAGATTGGTATTAGGGGAATGTGTGAGTGAAATGATGCAGAAATTCTTAGTTTTAAAATTAGGGGGGTGCTTACCAAAACTATTATCCAGGGGGTAAGGAGGGGTTGTTCTTGCTCCTTCGCTAGGGCAGTGTTTTTTTGATCAAAATTTACTTGTTTTCCCGGGGTGCAATAATATAATTACTGTTTGTTGATGTACACAAAAAAGGGGGTAGAATGAAATTAGCTCGGAGGCCCTCCACACCACCGCATGTACTTCGATGGTGGGGACAACATCTTTTTTGGGTGGATGCACCATTGTTAAGGGTTGTGTGGTTTGTGGTCTAAAGCGCATGCGCCATGGGGGGCAAAACAGCATGGGTTCATCCTTTGGGTAGTGCGTGTTGTTTTTTGATCAATACCACTTGTTCCGTGGGGTATATATATATATTTTTATATTTAAAATTTTTATAATATATATATGTATATTAATATATATACTTCAAACCTAATCTTGGTCGAAGGAGACTCAACCTAAACCCGGGAACAAGGTACCTGTGCTTTACCATCCCCACCCACTGGACCAATACCCTTTGGGGCCCGCTCACGCAGACTTGATCCAAGGCAGCGCTTTAGGTGAAGGGTTACATCTTTTCATCTCTCCCCCGCATGCATCGACCAACTAGGAATTTTAAAAATGCAAGGAATTCGTAAGAGCAGGAAAATATACCATATTTTATTTTTATTTTAATCAAAGGGGAAGCGCTAAACCCGGGGATTATACGGCCCTGGGGGGGTGGGAAGGCATTCAGGTTAATTCGGGGGGCTGGGCACAGTTCCTTCCCTAATCAAGGCCCCTCACCAACACCGATCTCTGGCAGAGATCAGTGTTTGTGTATATTTCGCCTGCTCTTGCGAATTCCTTGCGCACACACACACACACATACACAATTATATATATATATATATATATATATATATATATATATATATATATATATATATATATATATATAAATATATATATATATATTATATATATATATATATATATATTTTTTTTTTTTTTTTTTATTTATTTTTATTATCACACTGGCCGATTCCCACCAAGGCAGGGTGGCCGAAAAAGAAAAACTTTCACCATCATTCACTCCATCACTGTCTTGCCAGAAGGGTGCTTTACACTACAGTTTTTTAAACTGCAACATTAACACCCCCTTCAGAGTGCAGGCACTGTACTTCCCATCTCCAGGACTCAAGTCCGGCCTGCCGGTTTCCTGAATCCCTTCATAAATGTTACTTTGCTCACACTCCAACAGCACGTCAAGTATTAAAAAACCATTTGTCTCCATTCACTCCTATCAAACACGCTCACGCATGCCTGCTGGAAGTCCAAGCCCCTCACACACAAAACCTCCTTTACCCCCTCCTCCAACCCTTCCTAGGCCGACCCCTACCCCGCCTTCCTTCCACTACAGACTGATACACTCTTGAAGTCATTCTGTTTCGCTCCATTCTCTCTACATGTCCGAACCACCTCAACAACCCTTCCTCAGCCCTCTGGACAACAGTTTTGGTAATCCCGCACCTCCTCCTAACTTCCAAACTACGAATTCTCTGCATTATATTCACACCACACATTGCCCTCAGACATGACATCTCCACTGCCTCCAGCCTTCTCCTCGCTGCAACATTCATCACCCACGCTTCACACCCATATAAGAGCGTTGGTAAAAACTATACTCTCATACATTCCCCTCTTTGCCTCCAAGGACAAAGTTCTTTGCCTCCAAGGACAAAGTTCTTTGTCTCCACAGACTCCTAAGTGCACCACTCACTCTTTTTCCCTCATCAATTCTATGATTCACCTCATCTTTCATAGACCCATCCGCTGACACGTCCACTCCCAAATATCTGAATACGTTCACCTCCTCCATACTCTCTCCCTCCAATCTGATATTCAATCTTTCATCACCTAATCTTTTTGTTATCCTCATAACCTTACTCTTTCCTGTATTCACCTTTAATTTTCTTCTTTTGCACACCCTACCAAATTCATCCACCAATCTCTGCAGCTTCTCTTCAGAATCTCCCAAGAGCACAGTGTCATCAGCAAAGAGCAGCTGTGACAACTCCCACTTTGTGTGTGATTCTTATCTTTTAACTCCACGCCTTTGCCAAGACCCTCGCATTTACTTCTCTTACAACCCCATCTATAAATATATTAAACAACCACGGTGACATCACACATCCTTGTCTAAGGCCTACTTTTACTGGGAAAAAAATTTCCCTCTTTCCTACATACTCTAACTTGAGCCTCACTATCCTCGTAAAAAACTCTTCACTGCTTTCAGTAACCTACCTCCTACACCATACACTTGCAACATCTGCCACATTGCCTCCCTATCCACCCTGTCATACGCCTTTTCCAAATCCATAAATGCCACAAAGACCTCTTTAGCCTTATCTAAATACTGTTCACTTATATGTTTCACTGTAAACACCTGGTCCACACACCCCCTACCTTTCCTAAAGCCTCTTGTTCATCTGCTATCCTATTCTCCGTCTTACTCTTAATTCTTTCAATTATAACTCTACCATACACTTTACCAGGTACACTCAACAGACTTATCCCCCTATAATTTTTGCACTCTCTTTTATCCCCTTTGCCTTTATACAAAGGAACTATGCATGCTCTCTGCCAATCCCTAGGTACCTTACCCTCTTCCATACATTTATTAAATAATTGCACCAACCACTCCAAAACTATATCCCCACCTGCTTTTAACATTTCTATCTTTATCCCATCAATCCCGCTGCCTTACCCCCTTTCATTTTACCTACTGCCTCACGAACTTCCCCCACACTCACAACTGGCTCTTCCTCACTCCTACAAGATGTTATTCCTCCTTGCCCTATACACGAAATCACAGCTTCCCTATCTTCATTCAACATTTAACAATTCCTCAAAATATTCCCTCCATCTTCCCAATACCTCTAACTCTCCATTTAATAACTCTCCTTCCTATTTTTAACTGACAAATCCATTTGTTCTCTAGCTTTCTTAACTTGTTAATCTCACTCCAAAACTTTTTCTTATTTCAGCAAAATTTGTTGATAACATCTCACCCACTCTCTCATTTGCTCTCTTTTTACATTGCTTCACCACTCTCTTAACCTCTCTCTTTTTCTCTATATACTCTTCCCTCCTTGCATCACTTCTACTTTGTAAAAACTTCTCATATGCTAACTTTTTCTCCCTTACTACTCTCTTTACATCATTTCCACCAATCGCTCCTCTTCCCTCCTGCACCCACTTTCCTGTAACCACAAACTTCTGCTGAACACTCTAACACTACATTTTTAAACCTACCCATACCTCTTCGACCCCATTGCCTATGCTCTCATTAGCCCATCTATCCTCCAATAGCTGTTTATATCTTACCCTAACTGCCTCCTCTTTTAGTTTATAAACCTTCACCTCTCTCTTCCCTGATGCTTCTATTCTCCTTGTATCCCATCTACCTTTTACTCTCAGTGTAGCTACAACTAGAAAGTGATCTGATATATCTGTGGCCCTCTATAAAACATGTACATCCTGAAGTCTACTCAACAGTCTTTTATCTACCAATACATAATCCAACAAACTACTGTCATTTCGCCCTACATCATATCGTGTATACTTATTTATCCTCTTTTTCTTAAAATATGTATTACCTATAACTAACCCCTTTCTATACAAAGTTCAATCAAAGGGCTCCCATTATATTTACACCTGGCACCCCAAACTTACCTACCACACCCTCTCTAAAAGTTTCTCCTACTTTAGCATTCAGGTCCCCCACCACAATTACTCTCTCACTTGGTTCAAAGGCTCCTATACATTCACTTAACATCTCCCAAAATCTCTCTCTCTCCTCTGCATTCCTCTCTTCTCCCGGTGCATACACGCTTATTATGACCCACTTCTCGCATCCAACTTTACTTTAATCCACATAATTCTTGAATTTACACATTCATATTCTCTTTTCTCCTTCCATAACTGATCATTTAACATTACTGCTACCCCTTCCTTTGCTCTAACTCTCTCAGATACTCCAGATTTAATCCCATTTATTTCCCCCACTGAAACTCTCCTACCCCCTTCAGCTTTGTTTCGCTTAGAGCCAGGACATCCAACTTCTTTTCATTCAAACATCAGCAATCATCTGTTTCTTGTCATCCGCACTACATCCACGCACATTTAAGCATCCCAGTTTTATAAAGTTTTTCTTCTTCTCTTTTTTAGTAAGTGTATACAGGAGAAGGGGTTACTAGCCCATTGCTCCCGGCATTTTAGTCGCCTCATACGACACGCATGGCTTACGGAGGAAAGATTCTTTTCCACTTCCCCATGGACAATAGAAGAAATAAAAAAAGAACAAGAGCTATTTAGAAAAAGGAGAAAAACCTAGATGTATGTATTTATATATATGCATGTGCGTGTCTGTGAAGTGTGACCAAAGTGTAAGTAGGAGTAGCAAGATATCCCTGTTATCTAGCGTGTTTATGAGACAGAAAAAGAAACCAGCAATCCTACCATCATGCAAAACAGTTACAGGTTTTTGTTTCACAGTCATCTGGCAGGATGGTAGTACTTCCCTGGGTGGTTGCTGTCTACCAACCTACTACTACTATATATATATATATATATATATATATTTTATATATAATATATTTATATATAATATATATATATATATAATATATATATATATATATTGTGGCAAGATGAACGTTGCTATTTAAGCCAAGATCGCAAGTTCTGCCTATTCGGCACGACATATATGTATATATATATATATATATATATATAAAATATATATACATATATGTCGTGCCGAATAGGCAGAACTTGCGATCTTGGCTTAAATAGCAACGTTCATCTTGCCACATAGGACAAGTGAAAATTTGTGTATGCAATAATTTCGCCAAAATCATTCTGAACCTAACGAAAAAAATATATTTCACTGCGTTTGTTTAGTATTAAATTATTGTAAACAAATCTAAAACACATTTAGTTGGATTATGCTAAAATAAATTGTTCTTGTTATAATAAGGTTAGGTATGTTCTCTAAGATTCTTTTGGTGCAAAATTAAAAATTTTTACGTCAACATTAATGAAAAAAATATATCTTTAAACGTATAAGAGAAAATTTTAGAAAGGACTTAATTTTAAATGAGTTCTTGCTAATTGGCCAGTTTTACATATTCGGCACGACATATATATATATATATATATATATATATATATATATATATATATATAATATATATATATATATATATATATATATATATATATATATATATATATATATATATATATATATATATATATATATATATATATATATTCTTTATAAAAGAGATTACAAAAATTGTGTAATAAAGCTCAATTTAGTTTGGTTAGGAAAAATTGCTTTATTTATATCCAATTAAGTTGATTTTCACAAAAGAAAATTCGTTTCCTCGGATCAAGAGCTTTCCATCAGCAACAAGGCAAGTGCCAAGAATGGAACGAGGAGTAATTTCTCCACATTCAATAATTATAGTGTTAAAGCAAAGGAAAAGAAGCAGAGCCGTAGACCTACTGATGGAACCAGTCAGGTCTTCCACACAATGATTCCCTCATAGACATACGAACATAATTAAAACAACTTACTCCAGTGTCAGAGTCATTACGCTTCTCATTGTTGCTAACAGTTTTTGATATGATAGTTTGACTGATAGGTAGGTAGGTGGATAGCAAGTTAGGTAGCTAGCTAGGAAGTTAGGTAGGTAGTTATGTAAGTTGGTAGGTAGAGTGGAAGGTACGTAGGTAGTTTGGAAGGTAGGCAGGTAGTCAGGAAGGTTGGTAGGTAGGTTATTAGGTAGGTAGTCAGGAGGGTTGGTAGGTAAATAGGTAGGTAGGTAGTCAGGAGGGTTTGTAGGTAGGTAGTCAGAAGGGTTGGTAGGTAAGTAGGTAGGTTAGTAGGCAGTTAAGTAGGTTAGTAGGTATGAAGGTAGGTAAGTAGGTAGGTTAATACGTAGGTAGGTAAATAGGTAGGTTAGTAGGTAGGTTAATAGGTAGGTTGGTAGGTAGTCAGGTAGGTAGGGGGTCAGGTAGGTAGACAAGTTAGTAGGTATTTAGGTAGGTAGGTAGGGTGAAGAATGGGAGAATCATTGTAATTCTTGCAAGTCTTGTAAGTCACCAACACCTCTTCAAGTATCCTGTCCTAATCGAACTGTTAATTATGCCGACTCTTTGCCAGTTCAACTTGCAACTGCTGCTGCTGCTGCTGCTGCTGCTGCTGCTGCTGCTGCTGCTGCTGCTGCTGCTGCTGCTGCTGCTGCTGCAAGGTGATCGAGACTAGGACCTTGAGTAGCTTTAAAAAGAGATTGGACAAATATATAAGTGGGAGGGGCTGGGTTTGATTGGAGTCATTGGGTACGGGAGTAAATTCTTGGATATCTTTAGGCACGGATGATTTTGATAAGGACCTGCCTTGTATGGGTCTTACTGTACCTCCATTTTAGTTTTTCTACAAAAGGGGGTTTCATTTTTCTTA
>NC_069463.1:31149414-31186816 GCF_026875155.1 Cherax quadricarinatus
TCTTAAAGCTCAAATATCACCACTACAGGTACCACCACTACAAATATCACAACTTCAACTATTACCATTACAGGTACCACCACTACAAATATCACAACTTCAAGTATTACCACTACGGTTACCACCACTACATGCATCAAAGCTATAAGCTTCACCGCTACTGGTACCAGTACTTCCAGTATTATCCCTACGAATCACCACTACAAGTGTCACCACTAAAAATATCACCAATGCACGTAAAAAGTTCTTCAGGCATAAAACACTAAAAGGGAAACACCACTACAGTATCATCACTATTAGTATCAGCACTACAAATACCACCACTACTAGTAACACAATGCAAGATTATCACCACTACAGGTATCACCACCGTAAGTTATAGTGTTTCCAGTATCACAATTACAGGTATCACCTCTTCAATTATAAACCATTACGGGTACAACCACTACAAGTATCAAATCTACAAGTTCCCCCCCCTTGAACATTAACCACTTCAAACATCAACACTACAAGCATCACCACTACAAATATCACCACTTCAACCATTACAAGTATATCATTACTTTTAGTGCCATCCCTACAGGTATCACCAAGTATCACTACTACATGTATCAGTACTTCCAGTACCAACACTACAAGTATCACCAATTCAAGTATAACCACAACACGAATTACCCCTGATGATGATACATCACTAAAAGTATGAGGGCTACCAGTACCACCACTACAAGTATTATCACTACAAGTATTATCACTACAAGTATCAACACTACAAGTATCACTACTGCCAACATCATCACTACTAAAATCTCATCTATGAGTATCACTACTACGAGTATCAGTGCTTCCAGTATCACTACAACAAGTATCTTCACTACAAGCCTCACCACACAAGAAACACCACTACAAGCCTCACCACTACAAGTTTCACCACTACAAGTATCACCACTAACAACCCTCACCACTAAAAAAGTATCACCACTACAAGTATCACCCACAAACAAAGTATCACCACTACAAGTATCACCACTAAAAATATCACCACTACAAGTATCACCACTTTTTAAAATATCACCACTACAAGTATCACCACTACAAAAAAATCCTGTTTACAGTAAAAAATAAAAGAAAAAATAAAAATGATAATTAGAAAATTATTAAAAAAATTATATTAAAAAAAAATAATTTATAAAGAAGAAATTAAAACAAAAACCCAAAGAATATTTAAAGTACGTTTAAAAAGAATAATCTATAAATGATATATATATATATATATATATATAATATATATATTATATATATAAAATATAAAAATATATATATATATATAATATATATATATTATATATATATAAAAATATATAAAAATATAAATATATAATATATATATATATATAATAATATATATATAATATATATATATATATATATATAATATATATGTACATATATTATATATAATATATATATTATATATATATATAATTTATATATATATATATATATATAATATATATATATATATAATTTATTATTTTTTTATTAACACACTGGCCGATTCCCCCAAAAGGCAGGTGGCCCGAAAAAGAAAAACTTTCACCATCATTCACTCCATCACTGTCTTGCCCAAAAGGGGACTTTACACACAGTTTTTAAACTGCAACATTAACACCCCTCCTTCAGAGTGCAGGCACTGTACTTCCCATCTCCAGGACTCAAGTCTGGCCTGCCGGTTTTCCCTGAACCCCTTCATAAATGTTTTCTTTGCTCACACTCCAACAGCACGTCAAGTATTAAAAACTATTTGGGCTCCATTCCTTCTATCACACACGCTCACGCATGCTGCTGGAAGTTCAAGCCCCTCGCACACAAAACCTCCTTTACCCCCTCCCTCCAACCTTTTCCCAGGCCGACCCCTACCCCGCCTTCCTTCCACTACAGACTGATACACTCTTGAATTTTATTCTGTTTCGCTCCATTCTCTCCACATGTCCAAACCCACCTCAAAAACCCTTCCCAGCCCTCTGGACAACAGTTTTGGTAATCCCGCACCCCCTCCTAACTTCCAAACTACGAATTCTCTGCATTATATTCACACCACACATTGCCCTCAGACATGACATCTCCACTGCCTCCAACTTCTCCTCGCTGCAACATTAATCACCCATGCTTCACACCTATATAAGAGCGTTGGTAAAACTATACTCTCATACATTCCCCTCTTTGCCTCCAAGGAAAAAGTTCTTTGTCTCCACAGACTCCTAAGTGCCCACTCCCCCTTTTTCCCCATCATCAATTCTATGATTCACCTCATCTTTCATAAAACCCATCCGCTGACACGTCCACTCCCAAATATCTGAATACTTTTCACCTCCTCCATACTCTCTCCCCCAATCTGATATCCAATCTTTCATCACCTAATCTTTTGTTATCCTCATACCCTTACTCTTTCCTGAAATTCACTTTCAATTTCTTCTTTTGCACACCCTACCAAATTCATCCACCAATCTCTGCAACTTCTCTTCAAACTCCCAAGAGCAGTGTCATCAGCAAAGAGCAACTGTGACAACTCCCACTTTATGGTTGTTCTTTATTTTTTAACTCCACGCCTGTAATAAAGTTGGTAGAATTACCGACAATATGTAAAGTAAAAGGACACAATTTGCAACTAATGTGACATTTATTGGGGCAAAGTTTCGCTCTCCAGGAGCTTTATCAAGCCATTACAAATAATACATGGACACAGAGGGTATATAAAGGCTCTGAGTGAGGTGCAATACTAGTGAGGTACCATTTCGATGTTCACTAGTGTGTAGTAGTAGTATAGTAGTAGTAGTAGTAACAAAAAAATACAATATAAAAGAGCAATTAATTCGACATAAAGAAAAGGATATCAAAGCTGTTACTTGGGTAACATAAAAATAGGTTGGACAAATATAGACTGGAAAGAGGCAGGTTTTTTCAGTGTTCACTCTCTGTAATGTGCTTTGTGTGTATAACAGGAGAGACTATGTGATGGCAGGGTTTACTGTTTTCAGGGGGATTCTTGCTAAGACTTCGAGATGGTGAAGCTGCCGTTGTTTTGTTTAATTGTATTCAAAACAGCGATCAGTGTTGTTGGAAAGACACATATGCAACAGTTAGTTATCTTTATTGTGAAACGTTTCGCCTACACAGTAGGCTTCTTCAGTCAAGTACAGAAAAGTTGATAAGAAGCAGAAGATACTTGAAGACGATGTAATCAGTCCATCACCCTTAAAGTTTTGAGGGGGTCAGTCCCTCAGTCTGGAGAAGAGAAATTGTTCCATAGTTATGAAACAATATGGAGAAGAAGTGACAGGATGGAGCTTTTTAGCGCCAAGAGGTGAGACGTAGGAAGGTAAGAACTCAGATGTTGAGAGGTCCCTCTCAAATCCGCCCCTCCACTAGTGGAAGTTGTCGAAGTGATTGCAGGTCTGTACCAAGATACCCTTGTTTGCAGTGTCTGACAGATTGAACATTAAAATGGTAAAAAATACCGACAGGTTGTTGGGTTTAAGACACATATGCAACAGTTAGTATCTTTATTGTGAAACGTTTCCCCTACACAGTAGGCTTCTTCATCAAGTACAGAAAAGTTGATAGAAGCAGAAGATACTTGAAGACGATGTAATCATCCATCACCCTTAAAGTTTTTGAGGTGGTCAGTCCCTCAGTCTGGAGAAGAGCATTGTTCCATAGTATGAAACAATATGGAACAATGCTCTGCGGAAATTAGTTTCTTTGATCACTAATTGGGCGTCTCTGAATTTCATGAGATGATTGGTGGAATTTCGGTGTTGTACACAGGCGTTGTTTAAGTTGTTCCTACAACCTAAGATTTCAAGTTTATCGGAAACCCACCAATAAAAATGATCTCACACACTTCAAATTCCAGTCAAGATACAAGACCAAAAAAGGCATCATTATCCGGTTTTTCCTAAGAGCATACCGAATTTGTAGTCCTGAGTTTCTTGACGAGGGAATCACTTACATTCACCAAACAACACTGAGTTACAATTTCCTTCTTTTTCATCAAAGACTGCAAGTAAAGACTCTTCCCGATCATCAATTCTCCACGCATCAACACCGCTCCCAACAAACTTAAATTCTTCCTAACAGCCAGGTTGCACTAAACGTCTCAAAAGTACTTTTACAAGCTAAAACCAGAGTCGCCATCGCTTCTACCACTTCAATAAAGGATCTAACCAGGACAAAACCCAAGCACCACGAAACAGTCAATGCAGGAGTTTACACTATACCCTGTGAGGCTGTGACAAGATCTACGTAGGTGAAACAGCAAGAAACCTCGACACCCCCTCAATGAACACATTTACGCATGTAGGAACGACAACTTAAACAACGCCTGTGTACAACACCGAAATTCCACCAATCATCTCATGAAATTTGAGACACCCAATTTGTGATCAAAGAAACTAATTTCCGCAGACGCAGTGCCTTGAATCGCCTGATCGCTTTTTTTGAATACAATTAAACAAAACAACGGCAGCTTCAAACCCTCTCCGAAGTCTTAGCAAGAATCCTCCTGAAAACAGTAAACCCTGGGCCCTCACATAGTCTCTCCTGTTATACTACACAAAGCACATTACAGAGAGGAACACTGAAAAAAACCTGCCTCTTTCCAGTCTATATTTGTCCAACCTATTTTTATGTTACCCAAGTAAAAACTTTTATATCCTTTTACTCATGTACGAATTAATTGCTCTTCCATATTGTATTTTTTTTTACTACTACACTACTACCTACTACTACTACCACCACTAGTGAACATCGAAATGGTACCTCACTAGTATTGCACCTCACTCAGAGCCTTTAAACTCCACGCCTCTTGCCAAGACCCTCGCATTTACTTCTCTTACAACCCCATCTATAAATATATTAAACAACCACGGTGACATCACACATCCTTGTCTAAGGCCTACTTTTACTGGGAAATAATTTCCCTCTTTCCTACATACTCTAACTTGAGCCTCACTATCCTCGTAAAAACTCATCACTGCTTTCAGTAACCACCACCTACCCCATACACCTGCAACATCTGCCACATTGCCACCCTATCCACCCTGTCATACGCCTTTTCCAAATCCCCTAAATGCCTCAAAGACCTCTTTAGCCTTATCTAAATACTGTTCACTTATATGTTTCACTGTAAACACCTGGTCCACACACCCCCCAAACCCTTTCCCCAAAGCCTCCTTGTTCATCTGCTATCCTATAAATAAAGTATAAAATATATAATATATATATATTATATAATATATATAAATATATATATATATATATATATATATATATATATATATACATATATATATGTGTGTGTGTGTGTGTGTGTGTGTGTGATGAATGGTTTAAAAAACCGACAAGTTGAAGATTGAGACACTTATGCAACATATGGGAATCTTTATTCAGGAAACGTTTCGCCACACAGTGCCTTCATCAGTCCGATACAAAGTAGAAAGGCGTAAGGAGAGGAGGAGTTTGAGGTAATCAGTCCCTCAGCCTGGAGTCGATGTGTTCAGTCCATCAATCTTGTAGAATGTACAGCATAGGGCCGTAGACGTGGCTTATATACTGTAGTGAGGTGAGGCGAAGCAGGAGGAGGTGAGGTCGTTAGGTAAGACACATATGCAACAGTTAGGTATCTTTATTATGAAACGTTTCGCCTACACAGTAGGCTTCATCAGTCGAGTACAGAAAAGTTGATAGAAGCAGAAGATACTTGAAGAGGATGTAATCAGTCCATCACCCTCAAAGTTTTGAGGTGGTCAGTCCCTCAGTCTGGAGGAGAGCATTGTTCCATAGTATGAAACAATATGGAGATGAAGTGACAGGATGGAGCTTATATAGCGCCAAGAGGTGAGATGTAGGCCACCTCTTGGCGCTATATAAGCTCCATCCTGTCACTTCATCTCCATATTGTTTCATACTATGGAACAATGCTCTCCTCCAGACTGAGGGACTGACCACCTCAAAACTTTAAGGGTGATGGACTGATTACATCCTCTTCAAGTATCTTCTGCTTCTATCAACTTTTCTGTACTCGACTGATGAAGCCTACTGTGTAGGCGAAACGTTTCATAATAAAGATACCTAACTGTTGCATATGTGTCTTACCTAACAACCTGTCGGTATTTTATACCATTTTAATGTTCAGGAGGTGAGGTCATAGTGGTACCATCCACTAGTCGAAGTAGGTCTTCGTCCAAAGGTCGGACAAGTGTTGAAGAATTCTTTGTAACAAAATCCCATGATGCTGCAGTGTCTGACAGTTGTGATGAATGGTTTGAAAAACCGTCAAGTTGAAGATTGAGACACTTATGCAACATATGGGAATCTTTATTCAGGAAACGTTTCGCCACACAGTGGCTTCATCAGTCCGATACAAAGTGGAAAGGCGTAAGGAGAGGAGGAGTTTGAGGTAATCAGTCCCTCAGCCTGGAGTCGATGTGTTCAGTCCATCAATCTTGTAGAATATACAGCATAGGGCCGTAGACGTGGCTTATATACTGTACAGCCCTATGCTGTACATTCTACAAGATTGATGGACTGAACACATCGACTCCAGGCTGAGGGACTGATTACCTCAAACCCTCCTCTCCTTACGCCTTTGTATCGGACTGATGAAGCCACTGTGTGGCGAAACGTTTCCTGAATAAAGATTCCCATATGTTGCATAAGTGTCTCAATCTTCAACTTGTCGGTTTTTCAAACCATTCATCACAACTGTCAGACACTGCAGCATCATGGGATCTTGTTACAAAGAATTCTTCAACACTTGTCCGACCTTTGGACGAAGACCTACTTCGACTAGTGGATGGTACCACTATGACCTCACCTCCTCCTGCTTCGCCTCACCTCACTACAGTATATAAGCCACGTCTACGGCCCTATGCTGTACATTCTACAAGATTGATGGACTGAACACATCGACTCCAGGTTGAGGGACTGATTACCTCATTCTCCTCCTCTCCTTACGCCTTCCTACTTTGTATCGGACTGATGAAGCCACTGTGTGGCGAAACGTTTCCTGAATAAAGATTCCCATATGTTGCATAATTGTCTCAATCTTCAACATATATATATATATATATATATATATATATATATATATATATATATATATATATATATATATATATATATATATATATATAATATATATAATATATATATATATAATATATATATATATATATATATATATATATATATATATATATATATATATATATATATATAAGAACATAAGAACATAAGAAAGGAGGAACACTGCAGCAGGCCTGTTGGCCCATACTAGGCAGATCCTTTACAATTCATCCCACTAACAAACATTTGACCAACCCAATTTTCAATGCTACCCAAGAAATAAGCTCTGATGGATGTGTAAGACACATATGCAACAGTTAGGTATCTTTATTTCGAAACGTTTCGCCTACACAGTAGGCTTCTTCAGTCGAGTACAGAAAGGTTGATAGAAGCAGAAGATACTTGAAGACGATGTAATCAGTCCTAACAATCTGTCGGTATTTCATACCATTTTAATGTTCATTCTGTCAGACACTGCAACACAAGGGTATCTTGGTACAGACCACTTCGACAACCTCTACTAGTGAGAACGGCTGGGTTTGAGAAGGACCTGCCCTCCCAAAGCACCTACGTCTCACCTCCTGGCACTATATAAAGGCCCCATTCTGTCACTTCAACTTCATATTGTTTCAGACAACGGAACAATGCTCTTCTCCAGACTGAGGGACTGACCACCTCAAAACTTTAAGGGTGATGGACTGATTACATCGTCTTCAAGTATCTTCTGCTTCTATCAACCTTTCTGTACTCGACTGAAGAAGCCTACTGTGTAGGCGAAACGTTTCGAAATAAAGATACCTAACTGTTGCATATGTGTCTTACCTAACAATCTGTCGGTATTTCATACCATTTTAATGTTCATTCTGTCAGACACTGCAACACAAGGGTTATCTTGGTACAGACCACTTCGACAACCTCTACTAGTGAGAACGGCTGGGTTTGAGAAGGACCTGCCCTCCCAAAGCAACCTACGTCTCACCTCCTGGCACTAATATAAAAGGCCCCATTCTGTCACTTCAACTTCATATTGTTTCAGACAACGGAACAATGCTCTTCTCCAGACTGAGGGACTGACCACCTCAAAACTTTAAGGGTGATGAGACTGATTACATCGTCTTCAAGTATCTTCTGCTTCTATCAACCTTTCTGTACTCGACTGAAGAAGCCTACTGTGTAGGCGAAACGTTCGAAATAAAGATACCTAACTGTTGCATATGTGTCTTACCTAACAATCTGTCGGTATTTCATACCATTTTAATGTTCATTCTGTCAGACACTGCAACACAAGGGTATCTTGGTACAGACCACTTCGACAACCTCTACTAGTGAGAACGGCTGGGTTTGAGAAGGACCTGCCCTCCCAAAGCAACCTACGTCTCACTCCTGGCACTATATAAAGGCCCCATTCTGTCACTTCAACTTCATATTGTTTCAGACAACGGAACAATGCTCTTCTCCAGACTGAGGTGACTGACCACCTCAAAACTTTAAGGGTGATGGACTGATTACATCGTCTTCAAGTATCTTCTGCTTCTATCAACCTTTCTGTACTCGACTGAAGAAGCCTACTGTGTAGGCGAAACGTTTCGAAATAAAGATACCTAACTGTTGCATATGTGTCTTACCTAACAATCTGTCGGTATTTCATACCATTTTAATGTTCATTCTGTCAGACACTGCAACACAAGGGTATCTTGGTACGACCACTTCGACAACCTCTACTAGTAGAAACGGCTGGTTTGAGAAGGACCTGCCCTCCCAAAGCAACCTACGTCTCACCTCCTGGCACTATATAAAGGCCCCATTCTGTCACTTCAACTTCATATTGTTTCAGACAACGGAACAATGCTCTTCTCCAGACTGAGGGACTGACCACCTCAAAACTTTAAGGGTGATGGACTGATTACATCGTCTTCAAGTATCTTCTGCTTCTATCAACCTTTCTGTACTCGACTGAAGAAGCCTACTGTGTAGGCGAAACGTTTCGAAATAAAGATACCTAACTGTTGCATATGTGTCTTACCTAACAATCTGTCGGTATTTCATACCATTTTAATGTTCAAGCTCTGATGTGCAAGTCCCACTCAAATCCAACCCCTCCCACTCATGTATTTATCCAACCAAAATTTGAAACTACCCAAAGTCCTAGCCTCAATAACCCAACTAGGTAGACTGTTCCACTCATCAACTACCCTATTTCCAAACCAATACTTTCCTATGTCCTTTCTAAATCTAAACTTATCTAATTTAAATCCATTACTGCGGGTTCTATCTTGGAGAGAGATCCTCAAGACCTTGTTAATATCCCCTTTATTAATACCTATCTTCCACTTATACACTTCGATCAGGTCTCCCCTCATTCTTCGTCTAACGAGTGAATGTAACTTAAGAGTCTTCAATCTTTCTTCATAAGGAAGATTTCTAATGCTATGTATTAATTTAGTCATCCTACGCTGAATGTTTTCTAACGAATTTATGTCCATTCTGTAATATGGAGACCAGAATTGAGCTGCATAATCTAGGTGAGGCCTTACTAATGATGTATAAAGCTTCAGTATGACCTCTGGACTTCTGTTGCTTACACTTCTTGATATAAATCCCAGTAATCTATTTGCCTTATTACGAACGCTTAGGCATTGCTGTCTTGGTTTAAGGTTGCTGCTTACCATAACCCCCAAGTCCTTTTCGCAATCTGTATGGCTAAGTTCTACATTATTTAGCTTATAAGTGCTAGGATTATGGACACTCCCGAGCTTCAGAACCTTGCATTTATCTACAATGAACTGCATCTGCCACTTTTCTGACCAAGAGTAGTTTATCTAAATCCTCCTGAAGCTCCCTAACATCTACGTTTGAATCAATTATCCTACCTATCTTCGTGTCATCGGCGAATTTGCTCATATCACTAGTAATTCCTTCATCAAGATCATTGATATATATTATAAACAACAATGGGCCCAAGACTGATCCCTCTGGAACGCCACTTGTTACTGATCCCCACTCAGATTTAACCCCATTTATGGACACTCTCTGCTTCCTGTCTGTGAGCCATGATTCGATCCACGAGAGCACCCTTCCCCCAATGCCATGAGCTGCCACTTTCTTCAACAGTCTTTGGTGCGGAACTCTATCAAATACCTTACTAAAATCTAAGTAAATAATATCAAATTCTTTATCGTGGTCAACAGCCTCAAAAGCTTTACTGAAGAAAGTTAATAAATTAGTTAGACAAGACCGGCCTCTTGTGAATCCATGCTGAGTATCATTAATCAAGCAATGCTTGTCGATGAGATTAAGACACATGTGCAACATCTGGGTATCTTTATTGTAGACGTTTCGCCATCCAGTGGCTTTATCAATACAAATTCTAGGACATAACTTGAAGACAGTAGAACTATGTACAGAAGATGAGGTAATCAATCCCTCAACCTAGGAGTAGGTGCGAAGAGCACCATAGTCGTGGAGATTCTGAAGCAGAAGAAAGGAGCAGAAAGGTGTAGCAGACGAGGGTATATTCACTGGTAGGCGGGATTCCCCAGTGGAAGTAGGTCCTTCCCAAAGAGATGGGTTAGTTGTAGTAGTAGTTGTCGTAGTCGTGAAGGTTATGTACATGTCCTCAGAATTAAGATTCCATGATGTTGCAGTGTCTGACAAGTTGTGTACGAATGGTATATAATACCGACAAGATGAGATTAAGACACATGTGCAACATCTGGGTATCTTTATTGTAGACGTTTCGCCATCCAGTGGCTTTATCAATACAAATTCTAGGACATAACTTGAAGACAGAAGAACTATGTACAGAAGATGAGGTAATCAGTCCCTCAACCTAGGAGTAGGTGCGAAGAGCACCATACTCGTGGAGATTCTGAAGCAGAAGAAAGGAGCAGAAAGGTGTAGCAGACGAGGGCATATTCACTGTAGGCGGGATTCTCCAGTGGAAGTAGGTCCTTCCCAAAGAGATGGTTAGTTGTAGTAGTAGTTGTCGTAGTCGTGAAGGTTATGTACATGTCCTGAGAATTAAGATTCCATGATGTTGCAGTGTCTGACAAGTTGTGTACGAATGGTATATAATACCGACAAGATGAGATGAGATACCCAGATGTTGCACATGTGTCTTAATCTCATCTTGTCGGTATTATATACCATTCGTACACAATGCTTATCGAGATGGGTTCTTATAATCTGAGCTATAATTGACTCTAGTAATTTGCCTACAATTGAGGTCAGGCTTATTGGGCGGTAATTTGACGGTAACGACTTGTCCCCTGTTTTAAAAATAGGAATTACATTAGCCAACTTCCACATATCGGACACTACACCTGTTTGAAGAGATAAATTAAAAATATTAGTTAATGGTTCACAGACTTCCATTTTGCATTCCTTAAGAACCCTTGAAAAAACCGGTGACTTATTTTGTTTCAGTCGGTCTATCTGCTTCAATATATATATATACATATATATATATATAAATATATATATATATATAATATATATAATATATATATATATATATATATATATATATATATAATATGTATATATATTAATATATATATAATATATATATATATATATATATTTATATATATATAATATATATATATATATATATATATATATATATTATCACACTGGCCGATTCCCACCAAGGCAGGGTGGCCCGAAAAAGAAAAACTCTTTCACCATCATTCACTCCATCACTGTCTTGCCAGAAGGGTGCTTTACACTACAGTTTTTAAACTGCAACATTAACACCCCTCCTTCAGAGTGCAGGCACTGTACTTCCCATCTCTAGGACTCAAGTCCGGCCTGCCGGTTTCTCTGAACCCCTTCATAAATGTTACTTTGCTCACACTCCAACAGCACGTCAAGTATTAAAACCATTTGTCTCCATTCACTCCTATCAAACACGCTCATGCATACCTGCTGGAAGTCCAAGCCCCTCGCACACAAAACCTCCTTTATCCCCTCTCTCCAACCTTTCCTAGGCCGACCCCTACCCCGCCTTCCTTCCACTACAGACTGATACACTCTTGAAGTCATTCTGTTTCGCTCCATTCTCTCTACATGTCCGAACCACCTCAACAACCCTTCCTCAGCCCTCTGGACAACAGTTTTGGTAATCCCGCACCTCCTCCTAACTTCCAAACTACGAATTCTCTGCATTATATTCACACCACACATTGCCCTCAGACATGACATCTCCACTGCCTCCAGCCTTCTCCTCGCTGCAACAGTTCATCACCCATGCTTCACACACCATATAAGAGCGTTGGTAAAACTATACTCTCATATATTCCCTCTTTGCCCTCCAAGGACAAAGTTCTTTGTCTCCAACAGACTCCTAAGTGCACCACTCACTCTGTTTCCCTCATCAATTCTATGATTCACATCATCTTTCATAGACCCATCCGCTGACACAGTCCACTCCCAAATATCTGATATACAATTCACCTCCTCCATACTCTCTCCCTCCAATCTGATATTCAATCTTTCATCACCTAATCTTTCGTTATCCTCATAACCTTACTCTTTCCTGTATTCACCTTTAATTTTCTTCTTTGCACACCCTACCAAATTCATCCACCAATCTCTGCAACTTCTCTTCAGAATCTCCCAAGAGCACAGTGTCATCACCCAAAGACACCCTGTGACAACCCCACTTTGGGGGAAAACCCTTTACTTTTAACCCCAAACGCCTCTTGTCAAGACCCTCGTTTTAATTCTCTTACAACCCCATTATAAAAAATTAAAAAACCAGGGTGACATCCCACCATCCTTGCCCTAAGGCCTATTTTTACTGGAAATAATTTCCCTCTTCCCTACAAAACTCTAACGGGAGCCTCTTTAACCCCCTCGAAAAAAATTTTTCACTGAATGAAAGCTGAAATTTCCCTGAATTAAAAGGCCTAATAAAAAATTATGTTTCATATTTTTAAAAAACAAGGGTTTAGTGAAAGAGATAAAAAATTTTTAAAAAGGATTTAGGGCAATTTTTAAAATTTTATATATTTGAAAAAAGTTTAAAAACTTTAAGCATCACAAAATTGGTTTTTTTTGGAGAGTCAGTGTTTACTGGGAGTGTTTTTGAAATACTGTACAGGTAAGACCCATATTCAACATTAGGAAACTTTATTTCCCAAAAGTTTCGCCTAAAAGTAGGCTTCTTCAGTCGGTTTCAGAAAAAATTGATAGAAGCAGAAGATACTTGGAAAACGATTTTAAAACAGTTTCCAACCCCCCTTAAAAATTTTGAGGGGGTCAGTTTCCCCCATCGGAGAAGACCCTTGTTTTTCCCATAAAAATTTTTCATACTATGGAACCCAAACCTTTTCCCAGACAGGGGACTGACCCCCCTCAAAAATTTAAGGTGATGGACTGAAATTTCATCGTCCCTTTAAGTATTTTTCTGCCCTATCAACTTTTCTGTACTCGACCCGAAGAAGCCTACTGTGTAGGCGAAACGTTTCGAAATAAAGATTCCTTTAAATGGTTTTCATATGGTCTTACCAAAAACAACCTGTCCGGGATTTTTTTAAACCATTTTAAAGTTCCCAAAATGTTTCATAAAACAAACTTAACGGGCAGCACTCTCAGCAAATTTTTTCCCCCGACATTTTTCTTCTGACAGCCCGACAAAACACCCAAACTCACCCCCGTGGAGGTGGCCCGCTCAGGTTCCCTTTTTTTTTTTTTTTTTTTTTTTTTTTTTATTTTTTTTTTTTTTTTTTTTTTTTTTTTGTGGTGTGTGTGTGTTGTGTGTGTGGTGTGGTTGTGGGGTGTGTGTGTGTGTGTGTGTGTGTTTGTGTGTGTAGAGGGGTTGGTGGCTCTTTACCGGTGACCGTCACTCAGCACGCTAATACTCTTGAAGCCACGTTACTCTGGTAAAATGACGAATTTACCGGTGTTTCTGTACTTTTCTGTCACAGTCGCTCCTCAATTCTTCTGTTTCTGTCTTGCCAATCGTTTTGGTTTCTTACGAGGACGTGCAAGACATTTTTTGAAATAAAGAACAAAATTTTGGTCTTTTAGGAAATTAATGCCTAGGTTGACATCGAAATTAATTGCTTTATGAAAGTCGGTACAGTGACTTGTCCAGCGGTGGTTGTTTATCAATATTGGAACTGGTCTGTTGGTGGTAATCAGCTCTTCCAACGATGTTCCAGTCCAAGTCTGAAACTTAACGATTACTTTTTGTGGTTCCAGCTGAGAAAGTTGGTCAGGACTAACGAAGTCAGGGTTCACACTCACCATAGACTGCCCTGTGTCTAGAAGGGCTTCTGTTTTGTGACCAAAGACTTCGCAGGGGATAGTGAGAAACTTGTCGAAATTGCCGTCTTCCTTTTTCGCGTTGAAGTGGAGACGGCATCCTGACCGAGACAAGGTAAGTGCAGCATCGTGTTGTCCTAGAAAGTCTCTACCGAGTACTTTACGCCTCTGTCGGAGACATGAAACTCATGGCGCATTACTGCGTTGGAGATCTTCATGTAAAGTTTTATTGTTCCAGTGAACTTGCATGTTTTCTTTAGAGTATCGACTACATTGAAAACATTGTTATAGTTGATAAATTCACTAAGCCCAGTATCATGGAGCATTTTATCGTCAATAGCGGAGAGGTGTGATCCAGAATCAATGAGAAAGTCAACTTTCACAAGTCCGTTAACAGTTGCGGTGCAGTAGGGATGACCAAGGTCGGTCTCGGGGAGCACCAGAGAAATTCTCTTCATATCCATTTGGAAACAATTCGATCAATAGGTTACAAGAATAATTTTTACCTTTTAAATTTTTTATGCTATTTGTCTGTTAAATAGTGAGGAACGTTGATGGTGTAAGACTTACAATATTGGATCAATATATTCCAAGAACAATTCTCACCTTTTTAATCTTTTATGCTATTTGTCTGTTAAATAGTGAGGAACCTTGACTGTGTAAGATTTACAATATTCTATCAATAGAGTCCCAGAACAATTCTTACCTTTCTAATTTATGCTATTTGACTGTTAAATAGTGAGGAACGTTGGTGGTGTAAGTGAAGTGTAGTGAAAATGAAATGTGATAATGTAGCGAAGATGAACTGTGATGGTGTTAGTGATGTGTAGTGAAGATGAACTGTGTTAGTGATGTGTAGTGAAGATGATCTGTGATGGTGTTAGTGATGTGTAGTGAAGATGAACTGTGTTAGTGATGTGTAGTGAAGATGATCTGTGATGGTGTTAGTGATGTGTAGTGAAGATGAACTGTGTTAGTGATGTGTAGTGAAGATGATCTGTGATGGTGTTAGTGATGTGTAGTGAAGATGAACTGTTGAAGATTGAGACACTTATGCAGCATATGGGAATCTTTATTCAGGAAACGTTTCGCCACACACTGGCTTCATCAGTCCAATACAAAGAGGAAGACGTAAGGAGAGGAGGAGTATGAGGTAATCAGTCCCTCAGCCTGGAGTCGATGTGTTCAGTCCATCAATCTTGTAGAATGTACAGCATAGATCAGATCGGACTCACAGGTAAGGACCCACAAGGGGCGAGGGGCAAGTGGGGACAGTGCGAAGAATAGACGGTGAGAGGAATGTCTTGAGTCGAAGAGAGAAGAGTCAGGACTAAACCCAACTGCTAAGCCTGGATAAACAATAACATAGACGACATAGAAGACATAGGAACTCTGGAGGTGCTGATTGCAACTTGCTGGATGGAAGATTGCTGCATCTTGATGTTGATTGGCGGCTGGCAGAAGCTGGAGGCGTGGTCAAGGGAGGCTAGCTTCTTGATTGGTCAGGTGTCGTTTAATTGTGAATCAGGAGTTACTTCATTTCTTCAGTGATGGAGGCATTCCTTATGTTGTGCAGATGTTGGAAGGAAACGATGAGTAGTCCTTGTAATCTTGGGTCGAAATGCTGGGTCGGCTTGCAACTGGTCAAGGTCATCATGATGTAGTGAAGGAACAGTGGGATCCTTTACGATTTGTAAACTTGACTGTTCTGTCGTGTATTTTCTCGTACAAAGTGTCGACATTCATGGTGGGTTCTTGGTCAGGAGTCGTATAAAAAGTTATATCTTTCCAGTGCAGGTATTGATCTCGATGTTGGTCTGCTGTATGAATACGTCGAGTGATGGCTGGAGAGGTTTTTGTTGGTGGTTGCAGCATTGAAGGTTCTTTCAATGTTGGTGTCTCCACTAGGGAGGGTGTAGAAGACTGTGGTAGAATCGTGGCTTCTGACTGGTCCATATGAGTAGTGGTGAGTGGAGGTACGTCGCCACGACGAGCCAATCGACGATTAGGAGGCGATCGACGAATAGGAGGCGTTTTAGTGACGTCACTAGTTGTTGGAGATGTTGGAGCTGCTGGCTCAGAGGTGGTAATTAGGTCCTTGGTGAATTTTAGTATTTCTTCCGAAGGTGGAGATGCTGGGAATATGAATGATGGCATATTATTTAATGCAAATAACTCGTTGATGGTAGAGTTAAAGGTTCCAGGTACAGCCATGTTCTGCATGTGTGCCGTAGACGTGGTTTATATACTGCAGTGAGGTGAGGTGAAGCAGGCGGAGGCGGGGTCATAGTGGTACCATCCACTAGTCGAAGTAGGATTTTCCAGTCCACATCCTCCGTAGGCGTACAAAACATCTTAGAGTTCTTAAGGTCCACGAGCCTGTTTTCCCTACAAAAATTTTAAAAAATTTTTTGGGTACAGTGATCACAAAATAACTATTCCCTTTTTAACTATTTAACCAGTTCAAAAAAATAAAAAGGGAGCGGAATATTTTTAAGACAATACCCCGGGCCACTCAACTAGCTTTTCCTTTCCAAACTTATGTTACTGACGTCCCCCTTTTCAGGGATGGAAAAAAAAATGACCGGGCCTTTGGGGACCTGGGTTCCCGCATGCTCGTGCACTGCTTATCACAGCTGGTGGAAGCAGTAGGAAAAGAAGTAGGGTGATAGTAAAGGTGGGGGATAATGGTGTTGGAGTAGGGGTAAAATAAGTGGTAGGAGATGGGATATAAAAGGGATGTTTTTTGAATTGGTGGTTTATGGGTTTTAGTGTTTTATGGAATGGGTTTAAAAGGTATACTTTTTGGGGGTAGGTGTTGAAGTAATTATGATCATAATGTGGGGTTTTATGGGAGTAGTAGGGATAGTGGTTTATGGAAGTAGTGGTATAGTAGAGGAATTTAAAAGGGAGTGGGGATCATGTCGTGGTTTTGATGTGGTAGTGTTTTAAGGTTTTGGGGGTGGTGGGGGGTAGTGTAGTATTAGTAAGTAGTGTAGTATCCTTTAAATTTTAAAAGGGAGTTGAATTTTTGTAGTGGTAAACTTGAGGGTTTGGGACTCGTAGGGTGATGCCCTTTTATTTGGGGATATATGGGATGGTGGGATTTTTTTAGTTGTAAAAACTTGTACTGATGAAACCTGTACTGGTGATAAATTGTCATAAATGGTAAAAATGGTGATACTGTGGGGTACTGATAATTGTAGTTTTTTTTTGGGATGTAATGGTGGGAATCATAGTAAAAGAAAACTTGAAGAGGGGGATACGTAGTGTTGGTATTGAAAAAAACTGATATTTTTAGTGGGGACATTTGAACTGTGGGACCGGAAGTACCGGGGTCTTGTAGTGGGGGTGACATTTTTACGGGATACGTGTTTCGGTGGTTTCTGGAAAAAACTGAGAATTGTAGTGGTGATTCATTTGGGAGCGGTGGAAATTGGGAAAACTGTACTTGAAATGGTATAATTGAAGGGGGTGGGACTCCCTAGTGGGTTTATACTTTTTTTTGATAATTCCCTTTTAAATATGGTACTCATAGGTGATTCTTTTTAGAGTTGAAACATGTAGAGATGATGTTTGCAGGGGAGAATTTTAAATGTTGTGTTAGAAGTAATTTTTACATGTAGTTTGGTGGGTAAATTCCCCAAGTATGAACGTGAAAGGAGATACTTTCAGTAGTGGGAATGGAAGTGGGGGATACTTGTAGAGAGGGACTTACGTGTTGAAAATTGCAGTGATAATATTTGTATAGTGGTACCCGTAGTAGATTTCTTGTATGTTTTTTTTGAGGTGATATTTAAAGGTGGCCCCAATTTTAGTGGTGGCACTTGTAGTGGTGGGACCCGTAAAAGGGGGGGCAGTGTAGTGGGGGCACTTGTAATGGGACTTTTAAGGGGGGCACTTGTAGTGGTGGCCCCCTTTTTATGGTGATATTTATAGGGTGGGGAAATTTTAGTGGTGGCCCCGTATTGGGGGCACTTGAAATGGGGGCACTTGCATTTGTTGGGAAAATTGTATTAAAAAAAACTTTTATTTTACACTTGTAAGATTTTTCCCTAGTGGTTCCCTACAGTGTGTTACAGTTTTGGGGAAAATGGGAAGGGACTGATATTTGGGATGTTTTAAAATTTTTAGTGATGATACTTTTAGTGTTGATATTTTTAGTGTTTATACTTTTAGGTTGATATTTGTAGTGTTGAAAATTGTAGTGTTGATATTTTTAGTTTTTGAACTTGTTGTTTTTATATTTTAAAAGGTTTTATACTTTAGTGTTGAAAATTTTTTAGTGTTGAAAATTGTAGTGTTGATATTTGTGTGTTGATACTTGTAGTGTTGATATTTTTGTGTTGATATTTTTAGTTTGGGTAATTTTTATTTTTGATCCCTTTTATTTTTGATATTTGTAGTGTTTTATATTTGTAGTGTTGATATTTTTACTGTTGATATTTTTTATTTATATTTTTTTTGTGTTGATTTTGTAGTGTTGATATTTTTAGTGGGTTTTTTTTTTGTAGTGTTTAACTTGTGGTTTTTATACTTGTATGTTGATTTTTGTAGTGTTGATATTTTTATGTTTTATATTTGCAGTGTTGAATTTTGTATGTTGAAAACCCTTTTAGTGTTGATACTTTTAGTGTTGATACTTGCAGTTTTTTGGAAAACTTGCATGTTGTTTCTTGCAGTGTTTATACTTGTTTGTGTTGAACTTGCAGTGTTGATTTTGTAGTGTTTTAAACTTGTAGTGTTTTATACTTGTAGTGTTTATACTTGCAGTGTTGATACTTTTCAGGGTTTTTAAAACTTCCCTGTTGTTTTTGTAGTGTTTTAAATTTTTTATGTTGATACTTTTAGTGTTGATACCTTTCCCTTTTTTGATACTTTCAGTGTTGAACTTGCAGTGTTTGATATTGTAGTGTTGAAACTTCAATGTTGATACTTGGGAGGTTTTTGTAATTTTTTTTAAAAAAAATGTTGAAACTTGTAGTGTTGAACCCTTTTAGTGTTGATACATGTAGTGTTGATACTTTGTAAGGGTTTATACTTTCAGGTTTATACTTTTAGTGTTTAAAAATTTTCAGTGTTGAAAATTTGGGAAATGGGTTTAAACTTTCATTTTTGATACTTGAGGTTGATTTCTGCAGTGTTGATACTGCAGTGTTGATACTTGCAAATGTTTAACTTTCAGTTTTGATACTTGGGAGTGTTCATTCTTGCAGGTTGATACTTTCAGTGTTGAAACTTGTAGTTTTTTATACTTTTAAGTTGATTCCTTTTTATGTTAACTTTGTAGTGTTTTATACTTGTAGTGTTGATACTTGCAGTGTTATACTTGCAGTGTTGAAACTTGCAGTTTTAAATTTGATGTTGATACTTGTAAATGGGGTTTATACTTGTATGTTGATTTCGGGAGTGTTAAACTTTAGTGTTGAACTTTTTAGTTTGATACTTTTAAGTGGTTTATACTTTTAGTGTTATACTTGTAGTGTTGATACTTGTAGTGTTTTAAAACTTGCAGTGTTGAAAATTTTTAAATGTTTTATACTTGTAGGGGTTTATAAATTGTAGTGTTGAACTTTTTAAATGTTGAACTTGTAGGGGTTGATACTTTTAAAAGGGTTTTAAATTGTAGGTTTTTACTTGTAGGTTTTATACTTGTAGTGTTGATACTTGTAGTGTTTTTTAAATTTTAGTGTTATACTTGTATTTTTTACTTTTTAGTGTTGGGTACTTGTAGTGTTGAAAACTTGAAATTTTTTGATACTTGTAGTTTTTATACTTGTATGTTATACTTGTTTTTGTTGAACTTGGGGTTTTGAACTTGTAGTGTTTTTACTTGTTTGTGTTGATACTTTTAGTGTTGATACTTGTAGTGTTGAAACTTGAGTGTTGATAACCCTTTTAGTGTTATACTTGTAGTGTTGAAAACCTTTTAGTTTTTATACTTGTGTGTTGATAACTTGTAGTGTTTATACTTTTATTAAAACTTTTGTGTTGATACTTTAGTTTTGAACTTTTTTTATTGTTGATACTTTTTAGTTTGATTTCTTGGGAGGTTGATACTTTGAGGGTTTATACCTTTTAGTGGGTTTAACTGTAGTGTTTATACTTGTATTGGGTTTTACTTTTAGTGTTGATACTTGTAGTTTGATACTTGTAGGTTGATTCTTTTTAGTGTTGAAAACTTTTTAGTGTTAAAAAACTTTTTAGGGTTGATACTTGTAGTGTTATACGTATTTTTTATACTTTAGTGTTGGGTACTTTTAGTTGATACGTTTTAGGGTTGATACTTGTAAATGTTAACTTGTATGTTGATACTTGTAGTGGGTTTTACTTTTGGGGATGTTTAAACATGTAGTGTTTATACTTGTAGTGTTATACTTGTAGGTTAAGGGTTTTTATACTTTTAGTGTTATACTTTTAAATGTTGATAAATTGTAGTGTTATACTTGTAGTGTTGATACTTGTAGTGTTGATACATGTAGTGTTGAAAACTTGTAGTGTTGTTACTTTTAGTGTTGAAACTTGTAGTGTTTTTTTTGGTTTTTAAAAAACTTGAGTGTTGATACTTTTAGTGTTAAAACTTGTAGGGGTTGATACTTTTTAGGGGTTTGATACTTGTTTTGTTATACTTGTAGTTTGATACTTGTAGTGTTGATACTTGAAATGTTGAACTTGTTTTTTTTAAACTTTTATGGTTTTATACTTTTTTTTTTGTAGTGTTAAAACTTTAAATTTATTCTTGTAGTTTTTAACTTTTAGTGTTATACTTGTAGTGTTTGAAACTTTAGTGTTTATTTCTTGTAGTGTTTTTTATAAATTGTATGTTTAACCCTTTAGTGTTTTTTAAATTTTAGTGTTGATTTTCTTTTTAAATGTTTATACTTGTAGTGTTAAAACTTGTAGTGTTATACTTTTTAAATGTTTTATAAAATTGATGTTTATACTTGTAGTGTTATACTTGGGGAGTTTATACTTGTAGTGTTGATCTTGTAGTGTTTTATACTTGTAGGTTTTTATACTTTAGTGTTATACCCTTTAGTGTTTGATTTCTTGGGAGTGTTTTATACTTTTTAGTGTTGAAACTTGTAGTGTTGATTTCTTTATGTTATACTTTTAGTTTTATACTTGTAGGTTATAAATTTTAGTGTTATAAATTGTAGTGTTTATACTTTTAGTGTTGTACTTGTAGTGTTATAAATTTTATGTTTTTACTTGTAGTGTTTATACTTTAGTGTTGAACTTGTAGTGTTATACTTTTTAGTGTTATACTTGTGTTTTTTTTTTTTTTTTTTATTTTTTTTTTTTTTTTTTGTTTTTTTTTTTTTTTTTTTTTTTTTTTTTTTTTTTTTTTTTTTTTTTTTTTTTTTTATTAAATTTTAGTGTTGAACTTGTAGTTTGAAACTTGTAGGGAATTTTATACTTTTAGTGTTGAAATTTTTTTTAGTTTTTGAAAATTTATGTTGAACTTGTATTTTTTGAAAAATTTTTATTTCAGTTTGATAAATTTTTAGTGTTTATACTGCAATGTTGATACTTTTAGTGTTAACTTGTAGTGTTATACTTTTTTGAGTTTATACTGGGAGTTTGATACTTTAGTGTTTATACTTGTAGTGTTATACTTTTGTGTTGATTTCTTGTAGTGTTGATACTTGTATTTTTGATACTTTTTAGTTTTTGATACTTGTAGTTTGATACTTGTTGTGTTTATACTTGTATGTTGATACTTTGTTATTTGTAGGGAAAACTTGTAGTGTTATACTTTTAGTGTTAATTTCTTGTAGTGTTGATACTTGAAGTTTGATACTTGTATGTTTATACTTGTGTGTTATACTTGAAATGGGTTATCCTTTTTAGTGTTGATTAAATTGTAGTGTTTTTTACTTGTAGGTTGATACTTGTTTGTGTTTTTTTTCTTGTAGTGTTGATACTTTGAAGTGTTATACTTTAGTGAAAACTTGTAGTGTTTTATACTTTTTAGTGTGAAAACTTTTAGTGGGTTATACTTTTGTGTTATACTTGTAGTGTTTGATACTTTTTAGTTTGAAACTTGTAAATGTTAAAACTTTTTGTTAAACCCTTTTAGTGTTTATACTTTTTAATTTTTGATTTTAAATGGGGTTTTATACTTTTAGTGTTATACTTGTAGTGTTATACTTGTAGTGTTTTATACTTGTAGTGTTGATACTTGGGGTTTTGAAAATTTGTAGTGTTGAAAACTTGTAGTGTTGATACTTTAGTGTTTTAAACTTTTAGTGGGTTGGGTACTTTTTATTTTTGATACTTGTAGTGGGTTTATAAATTGATGTTAAAACAGGGAGTGTTATACTTTATTTTTGATACTTGTAGTGTTGATACTTGTATGTTAAACTTTAGTGGTTACTTGTATGTTGAAAACTTGAAATGTTGATACTTGTAGTGGTTTGATACTTTTATTTTTGAACTTGTATGTTATACTTTTTAGTGTTAAAACTTGTAGTGTTTTATAAATTGTAAAATGTTATACTTGTAGTGTTATACCTTTTAAATGTTTTAACTTTGTAGTGTTGATACTGTAGTGTTTATACTTTTTAGTGTTTTTTAAATTGTAGTGTTATACTTGTAGTGTTTATACTTGTATGTTGAACTTGTAGTTTGAAACCCTTTTAGTTTTTATACTTGAAATGGGTTTATACCTGTTAAATGTTATACTTGTAGTGTTATACTTGTAGTGTTTATACTTGTAAGGTGTTGAACTTGGAGTGTTATACTTGTATGTTTTATACTTGTAGTGTTATACTTTATGGTTTTATACTTTTTAGTGGGTTATACTTGTAGTGTTATACTTTAGTGTTATCCCTTTTAGTGTTATAAATTTTTGGTTATTTTTAAATGGTTTTTTTATACTTGGGAGTGTTTTTACTTGTAGTGTTTTATACTTGGAGTGTTGATACTTGTAGTGTTTATACTTGGGAGTGTTGATTTTTGGGGTTTGGGTACTTGCAGTTTGATACTTGTAGTGGGTTTATACTTGTAGTGTTGATACTTGTAGTGTTTTATACTTGTAGTGTTGAAAACTTTGGGAGTGTTGATATAGTTTGTTGTGTTTCTTGTATTAGTGATATACTTAAAATTAAATGGGTATTTTTAATGGGGTATTTTCAATGGTTTATACTTTTTTTGGTGGTATTTTTTAGTGTGATATTGTATTGTAGTATTTTTTAGTGGTGACACTTTTAGTGAAGGTATTTTTTTTGTGGTGACACCACAGAGTTCATTCACTACACATCACAACATCACCACAGTGTATCTTTTACTACACATACTAACATCAACACAGTGTATCTTTACTACACCCTCAAACCAACATCACCACAGTGTAAAACTTTACTAAACATCACTATCACACATGTAAACTTCACTACACATCACAACATCTTTACAGTGAAACTTCCTACACATCACTAACATCACCACAGTGTATCTTCCCCCTAAATCATCAACATCACTGTGGGTTTGGGTTTTAAACCCTTTTTGGGTTTTATTGTTTAGTTACTAAATATATTTACTAGAATTTTTTTCCCCCTTTACTTTTTTAAAAGGTAAATTTTTGTACTGGTTTAAAAAAAAAGGCACATTTTAGATTGTCTTTTTGAGATGTTTTGAAATGGGTTTTAAAACTTTATTTATTTGACAAAACAAAGAATGGAGGAACACTGCAAAGGGGCCCCTACAAGGCAGTCCTTAATTAAAAAACCAAAACCTTGCCTAAAGATACCCAAGAATTTATCCGTAAACCCCAAAAACTCCAATCAAACCCAGCCCCCCCCACTTTTATATTTGTCCAATCCCCTTTTTAAAACTACTCCAAAGGGCCTAGTGTCGATCATCCCGCAACAGCAGCAGCAGCAGCAGTTGCAAGTTGAACTGGCAAAGAGTCGGCATAATTAACAGTTCGAATAGGTCAGGATACTTGAAGAGGTGTTGGTGACTTACAAGACTTGCAAGAATTACAATGATTCTCCTATTCTTCACCCTGCCTACCTACCTAATTACCTACTAACTTATCTATATACCTGACCCCCTATCTACCTGACTACCTACCAACCTACCTACTAACCTACCTACATACCTACTAACCTACTTACCTACCTACTAACCTACCTACATACCTACTAACCTACTTACCTACCTACTAACCTACCTACATACCTACTAACCTACTTACCTACCTACTAACCTACCTATCTACTAACTTACCTACCTACTTGACTACCTACCTACTAACCTACCTACTTACCTACCAACCCTCCTGACTACCTACCTACTAACCTACCAACCTTCCTGACTACCTGTCTATCTTCCAAGCTACCTACGTACCTTCCACTCTACCTACCAACTTACATAACTACCTACCTAACTTCCTAGCTAGCTACCTAACTTGCTATCCACCTACCTACCTATCAGTCAAACTCTCATATCAAAAACGGTCAGCAACAATGAGAAGCGTAATGACTCTGACACTGGAGTAAGTTGTTTTAATTATGTTCGTATGTCTAAGAGGGAATCATTGTGAGGAAGACCTGACTGTTTCCATCAGTAGGCCTACTGCTCTGCTTCTTTTCCTTTGCTTTAACACTATAATTATTGAATGTGGAGAAATTACTCCTCGTTCCATTCTTGGCACTTGCCTTGTTGCTGATGGAAAGCTCTTGATCCGAGGAAACGAATTTTCCTTTGTAAAAATCAACTTATTTGCATATAAATAAAGCAATTTTTCCTAACCAAACTAAATTGAGCTTTATTAAACAATGTTTGTAATCTCTTTTATAAAGAATATATAAAATATACATATATATTCATCATATAGGTAGTAGGTTGGTAGACAGCAACCACCCAGGGAAGTACAAACCGTCCTGCCAGATGACTGTGAAACAAAAACCTGTAACTGTTTTGCATGATGGTAGGATTGCTGGTTTCTTTTTCTGTCTCATAAACACGCTAAGATAACAGGGATATCTTGCTACTCCTACTTACACTTTGGTCACACTTCATAGACACGCACATGCATATATATATATATACATACATCTAGGTTTTTCTCCTTTTCTAAATAGCTCTTGTTCTTTTTATTTCTTCTATTGTCCATGGGGAAGTGGAAAAGAATCTTTCCTCCGTAAGCCATGCGTGTCGTATGAGGCGACTAAAATGCCGGGAGCAATGGGCTAGTAACCCCTTCTCCTGTATACAATTACTAAAAAGAGAAGAAGAAAAACTTTATAAAACTGGGTTGCTTAAATGTGCGTGGATGTAGTGCGGATGACAAGAAACAGATGATTGCTGATGTTATGAATGAAAAGAAGTTGGATGTCCTGGCCCTAAGCGAAACAAAGCTGAAGGGGTAGGAGAGTTTCAGTGGGGGGAAATAAATGGGATTAAATCTGGAGTATCTGAGAGAGTTAGAGCAAAGGAAGGGTAGCAGTAATGTTAAATGATCAGTTATGGAAGGAGAAAAGAGAATATGAATGTGTAAATTCAAGAATTATGTGGATTAAAGTAAAGGTTGGATGCGAGAAGTGGTCATAATAAGCGTGTATGCACCTGGAGAAGAGAGGAATGCAGAGGAGAGAGAGAGATTTTGGGAGATGTTTAAGTGAATGTATAGGAGCCTTTGAACCAAGTGAGAGAGTAATTGTGGTAGGGGACTTGAATGCTAAAGTAGGAGAAACTTTTAGAGAGGGTGTGGTAGGTAAGTTTGGGGTGCCAGGTGTAAATGATAATGGGAGCCCTTTGATTGAACTTTGTATAGAAAGGGGTTTAGTTATAGGTAATACATATTTAAGAAAAAGAGGATAAATAAGTATACACGATATGATGTGGGGCGAAATGACAGTAGTTTGTTGGATTATGTATTGGTAGATAAAAGACTGTTGAGTAGACTTCAGGATGTACATGTTTATAGAGGGGCCACAGATATATCAGATCACTTTCTAGTTGTAGCTACACTGAGAGTAAAAGGTAGATGGGATACAAGGAGAATAGAAGCATCAGGGAAGAGAGAGGTAAAGGTTTATAAACTAAAAGAGGAGGCAGTTAGGGTAAGATATAAACAGCTATTGGAGGATAGATGGGGTAATGAGAGCATAGGCAATGGGGTCGAAGAGGTATGGGGTAGGTTTAAAAATGTAGTGTTAGAGTGTTCAGCAGAAGTTTGTGGTTACAGGAAAGTGGGTGCAGGAGGGAAGAGGAGCGATTGGTGGAATGATGATGTAAAGAGAGTAGTAAGGGAGAAAAAGTTAGCATATGAGAAGTTTTTACAAAGTAGAAGTGATGCAAGGAGGAAGAGTATATGGAGAAAAGAGAGAAGTTAAGAGAGTGGTGAAGCAATGTAAAAAGAGAGCAAAAGAGAGAGTGGGTGAGATGTTATCAACAAATTTTGTTGAAAATAAGAAAAAGTTTTGGAGTGAGATTAACAAGTTAAGAAAGCCTAGAGAACAAATGGATTTGTCAGTTAAAAATAGGAGAGGAGAGTTATTAAATGGAGAGTTAGAGGGATTGGGAAGATGGAAGGAATATTTTGAGGAATTGTTAAATGTTGATGAAGATAGGAAGCTGTGATTTCGTGTATAGGGCAAGGAGGAATAACATCTTGTAGGAGTGAGGAAGAGTCAGTTGTGAGTGTGGGGGAAGTTCGTGAGGCAGTAGGTAAAATGAAAGGGGGTAAGGCAGCCGGGATTGATGGGATAAAGATAGAAATGTTAAAAGCAGGTGGGGATATAGTTTTGGAGTGGTTGGTGCAATTATTTAATAAATGTATGGAAGAGGGTAAGGTACCTAGGGATTGGCAGAGAGCATGCATAGTTCCTTTGTATAAGCAAAGGGGATAAAAGAGAGTGCAAAAATTATGAGGGGGATAAGGATTTTCGTTGAGTGTACCTTGGTAAAGTGTATGGTAGAGTTATTAATGAAAGAATTAAGAGTAAGATCGGAGAATAGGATAGCAGTATAAGAGCAAGGAGGCTTTAGAAAGGTAGGGGTGTGTGGACTCAGGTGTTTACAGTGAAACATAAAGTGAACTAGTATTTAGATAAGCGCTAAAGAGGTCTTTGTGGCATTTATGGATGGGAAAAGCGTATGACAGGTGGATAGGGGGGCAATTGTGGCAGATGTTGCAAGTGTATTGTGTAGGAGGTAGGTTACTGAAAGCATGAAGAGTTTTTACGAGGATAGTGAGGCTCAACGTTAGAGTAGGTAGGAAAGAGGGATTTTTTTTCCCAGTAAAATAGGCCTTAGACAAGGATGTGTGATTGTCACCGTGGTTGTTTAATAAATTTATAGATGGGGTTGTAAGAGAATAAATGCGAGGTCTTGGCAAGAGGCGTGGAGTTAAGAAGATAAAGAAAACACACACAAAAGTGGGAGTTGTCACAGCTTGCTCTTTGCTGATGACGAACTGTGCTCCTTGGAGATTCTGAAGATAAGTTGCAAGAGATGGTGGATGAATTTGTAGGGTGTGCAAAAGAGAAAATAAAAAGGTGAATATAGGAAAGAGTAAGGTTATGATATAACCAAAAGAATAGGTGATGAAAGATTGAATATCAGATTGGTGGGAGAGAGTATGGAGTAGGTGAAACGTATTCAGATATTGGGAGTGGAGCGTGTCAGCGGATGGGTCTATGAAAGATGAAAGGTGAATCAAAGAATTGATGAGGGAAAAAGAGAGAGTGGGTGCACTTAGGAGTCCTGTTGAGACAAAGAACTTTGTCCCTGTGGAGGCAAAGAGGGGAATGTAAGAGAGTATAGTTTTACAACGCTCTAAATGGGTGTGAAGCGTGGGTGATGAATGTTGCAGCGAGGAAATGCTGGAGGCAGTGGAGATTCATGTCCCTGCGGGCAATTGTGGTGTGGAATATAATGCAGAAATTCCGTAGTTTGGAAGTTAGGATGAGGTGCTGGATTACCGAAAACAGTTGTCCAGAGTGGCTGAGAAGGGTTTGTTGTGGTGGTTCGACATGTAGAGAGAATGGAGCGAAACAGAATGACTTCCAAGAGTGACTCAGTCTGTATTGGAAGGGAAGGCGGGGTAGGGGTCTGCCAGGAATGGTTTGGAGGAGGGGTAAAAGGAGGTTTGTGTGCGAGGGGCTTGGACTCTCCAGCAGGCAAGCTGAGCGAGTTTGATAGGAGTGAATGGAGACAAATGGTTTTTAATACATTGACGTGCTGTTGGAGTGTGAGCAAAGTAATCATTTATGAAGGATTCAGGGAAACCGGTCACCGGACTTGATCCTGGAGAATGGAAGTACATTAAGTAAGTGCCAGCACTTCTGAAGGAGGGGTGTTAATGTTGGCGTTTAAAAACTGTAGTGTAAAGCACCCTTCTGGCAGACCAGATGATGGAGAGAATGATGGGAAAGTTTTTCTTTTTCGGCCACCCTGCTTTGTGGGAAATCGGCCGTGTGATAATAAAAAAATAAAAAAAATATATATCATATATATCATATATATATACATAAATAAATATACATATATATACATACATATAAATATATATGATATATGATATATATACATAAATATACATATTATATACATATAAAATATATATATATATATATAATTATATATTATATAAATATATATAATATACTAAAAATATAAAAAGATATATATATATATATATAATAAATATATATATATACAGTATATATAGTACATATATATATACATATATATAAATTATACATACAATATATACATTATATATAAATATACATACATATAAACATATATATAAATACAAATTATATAGTATACATATTCAAAACAACCACTGTGAAAAGAATAGAGAAATTCCATGCGCTTTCGTGGACTACTCACATTTATCAAGGATAAATGTGAGAAGTCACAAAGCGTTTGTAAATTCTCTATTCTTTCACCGCGGTGTTTTTGCATATTTCTGAAATCACTGTTTAATGCGATCTTATTGCAATATAATATATATAAATATATATAAATAAAATAAAAATAAATATAGTATATATCTATATAATATAGTATATATATATATATATATATAGGTGTGTGTGAGTGTGTGTGTGTGTGTGTGTGTGTGTGTGTGTGTGTGTGTGTGTTGTGTGTGTGTGTGTTGTGTGTGTGAGTGTGTGTTGTGTGTGTGTGTATGTGTGTGTGTGTGTGTGTGTGTGTGTGTGTGGTGTATGTTATATGTGTGTGTGTGTGTGTGTGTTGTGTGTTGTTGTGTGGGGGGGGGGTGTTTGTGTGTGTGTGTGTGTGTGTGTGTGTGTGTGCAAGGAATTCTGCCATAGCAAGGCGCATATACACAAACACTGATATCGCCAGAATCAGTGTTTGTGTAATATTTTCCCTTGCTCTATTAACGAATTCCTTGCACTGTTAAAATCTCTAGTTGGTCGATGCATGCAGGGTATGAAGAAAAGCTGTAAACCTCCCGCTGAAAGCGGCTGCCTTGGATCAACGTCCTAGCGTGGACTGGCGCCAAGGTATTGGTCCAGTGTGGTGAGAATAGTAAAGCACAGCGTACCTTGTATCGAAGTTTCGAGTCTCCTCGCATAGATCAATGTTATAATCATATATATAATTATATATATAATATATAAATAATAGTACCCCACGAACAAGTGGTATTGATCAATAACAACACTGCACTAGCCAAGGAGTCGAACCCATGTTGTTTTGGCCCACCTCATGGTGAGAGAAAACGCATGACGCTTTAGACCACTAGACCACACAATCCTTAACAATGGTGCATCCAGCCAAGCTAGATGTTGTACCCACCATCGAAAGACATACGGTGGTGTGGACGCCTCCGAGCTATTTTCATTCTACTCCCTGTTTGTGTACTAGCTCAACAAACAGTATATTATATTACTGTGCCCACGGAATAAGTGGTATTGATCAACAACAACACTGTACTAGCCAAGGAACTAAGGAACAATCCCTCCTCACCCCCTGGATAATAGTTTTGGTAATCCCGCACCTCCTCCTAAGAATTCTCTGCATCATATTCACTCTACACATTGCCCTCAGATACCACATCTCCACTGCCTCCAGCCTTCTCCTTGTTGCAACACTCACCACCCATGTTTCATACCCATATAAGAGCGTTGGTATAACTATGCTCTCTTACATTCCCCTCTTTGCTTCCATGGAAGCTCTGTCTCCCCACAGACTCCTCAGTGTTCCACTCACTTTTGTATCCTCGTCAGTGCTATGACTCACCTCATCTTTCATATATCCATCCACAGACACGTCCACTCCTAAATATCAGAATACATTCACCTCCTCCATACTCTTCCCTCCATCCTGATATCCAATTTTTGGTTACCTAATTTTTATCCTCATCACCTAACTCTTTCCAATATTCACTTTCAATTTTCTTCTTTTACATACCCTACCAAACTCATCCATCAACCTCTGCAACTTCTCTCCGAATCTCCCAAAAGCACAGTGCCATCAGCAAAGAGCAACTGTGGCAACTCCCACTTTGTGTTCGATTCTCTGTCTTTTAACTCCACACCTCTTGCCAACACCCGAACATCCACTTTTCTCACAACCCCATCTATAAATATATTGAACATCCATGGTGACATCACACATCCTTGTCTAAGGCCTACTTTTACTGGGAAATATTCTCCCTCTCTTTTACACACTAACCTGAGCCTCACTATCCTCATAAAAACTCGTCACTGCTTTCAATAACCTACCTCCTGTCCCATACATCTGCAACATCTGCCACATTGCCCCCCTATCCACCCTGCTGTCCCAGTACGCATATAGGGACAACAAAAACTTTTTCTTTATTTGTCAAAAACCACACTCCTCGATAATAGTTATGAATGAGTTAAGAAGCTTTGCCTGCTGCAGCAGGAATACAAAGAAAACTCTCGTCTCGTCTGCTACATTAGACACTCACCAAGCAGCTGAGACTTACACCAGTGTTACACCAGACTTACACCAGTGTTACACCAGACTTACACCAGACTTACACCAGACTTACACCAGTGTTACACCAGACTGCCACACACGCACACACGGTCATTATAATTTATTATAGTTGCATTTTTTTTATAAAACTTAACTAGAGGTACACCTTAGGTTAATTTGTATAATATATTAAGAGATAAATACGTGCACCATTATGCTGAGTCGCGGGAAAAAAATACGAGTCAACGTTGAATCTTCGAATCAACGAACTCCGACACAAGAGACGAAACAAATGTACCCGGCCATATGGCTGGGCATTGGTATTAAAAAAAACATTTTATGAAGATTGAAACATTAAAATTTTATGTGCATATATATCTCCCTCCATTAATCCCTCTCCCTCCCTCCCTCCCTCTCCCTCTCTCCCTCTCTCTCTCTCTCTCTCTCTCTCTCTCTCTCTCTCTCTCTCTCTCTCTCTCTCTCTCTCTCTCTCTCTCTCTCTCTCTCTCTCTCTCTACCTCCCTAGTTATTCCCTCCCCTTACCTTAGGCTCTCACAGGTCCATCATCTCTCTCATACCTCCTTCGTCCATCTCTCAGTTGTTAGGAAAACAAATGTAGGTCAACTGTACACAATAACGAACGAGAATGATCTATCACGATTTCTCAGGGATACTAATCTTACAGAGAATAACTAAACAATGTCCAACCTAAAAGCCTACGTAGTGTAGTGTATGTTTTGCTCCATTATTGTTCAAATTTCATAGTACAATCTCTTAGTATTTAAATAATTAACTACCTCATTTTGTAATTTTACTAGTAAGCATAAGTCACCTTATGTAATTTTCTTATTTACTATTGTTTGCTTAAACATTAGCTGAATTGATACTTTCTCTGTCCATATTACTACCTCATATTTTTTTAAATACTATCAATTGATATTACTTACTAAAATTAATAATTATCATTTTTACTATAATTTCAATTTACTCTTAACATTTTTGACATTTAATAACCATTACTTGTCTAATTACCTTTACCTGTTTTATACCACATTTACTATCTTAGAGTACTCTTAATTACCTTGTAACTGCCATATAACCTCTAGTATAACTACCAGTGCAATATTGAATGAAATAAACATTACTTTTTCACTTTTTTTGTAATCATTATTACTTACTAAAAATTTTATTAAACACCATATTTACTACCAGTCAATTTTACTTTTGTACATTAAACATTATTTTATACTTCCCATAACATTTTGTTGCCAAATTTTCAAGTTTGTATATTCAACTCCAACCTTTATATTATCCTTTGTACCTGTGTACCTGTGTACCTGTGTACCTGTGTACCTGTCTACCATCTTTTGGTACTTTAATTGTGAATTATATTTTGTCAATTTAAATCTAGTTATACTCTTGATCTTGTCAACAACCTATACCAGACCCTAGTGCAATTGCAAGTACCATTTCAATTTGTATTTTTATATTATAAGTTTATATTATAATTCCTTCTCTAAGATTGTTTTCATATCTTAGTGACTATATTGTGTGTGCAATTAGTGTATATTTCAATTATATTATTGTTCAAGGCCCTTAACTATCTTTTGCTAACTAGTACCAACTACCTCATATATTTTTTTTCTACTTTTTTTATTCTTTTGCTACCTTAACTTGCATATTTTATCTTGTCAATTTAAATCTAGTTATACTCTAATTCTTGTAAACAACTTATATAACACCTTAGTGCAATTACAATTGAGAGTCTTGTGCCTTTTTTATATTATTAGATTAAACTCAGTTGTACTATAGTCAGTACCAAATTCATTATATTAGACCATATTGCAATTACTAGTGAGAGACTGGTGCTATTTTTAATTTGTATTGTTATATTATTAGATTAAATCTAGTTGTACTATAGCTCATTCTAGCTCAAAACATTGACTCCACAAAAGTCATTATATTAGACCTTAGTGCAATTATTTGATTACCACTTTATTGTTCACCACAACTTATATTAGTCCCTTTTATATTATAATTTTATATTATAATTCTAACTTTAAAGAATAACCTTTAAAGTACTACCTACTATCATATTCCCAAGCTCCATTATTTGATCATCACTTTATTTGTTCACCACAAATTATTTTAGTCCCTTTTATATTGTCTCCTTTATTTTAGCTTAAAAAACTACCTTAGCTCATTATTTTTACATTTGTTAAATAATTCAGGTGCTATTTTTTTAGCTTTAGAATATTTACTTTGTTGATACTTAATTCTAACTATAGATTCACTACAAATCTTATGATCACAAGCATTGATCCTGATACCAACCTCTTATTTAATGACTTAAATGAATCAAACAGTTACTGTAATTACTACACAGCAGAACAATCAAAGACACTTCTCAGAGCCAACAACAACATAACTATCTTTAACTACAATATCAGATCTTTAAGCAAGCATTACGATGACCTCATAGCATTACTGAATTCCTTGCATGCCAATATGTCCATCATTACACTAACTGAAACCTGGCTAAAGCCTGATACTACAGATGTCTATGCCATTCCTGGTTACACAGCCATACACAACTGTAGGCCAGACCAACAAAAGGGTGGCACAGCTATATACTACTCAGACCAACTAGAATGTATCAATAATACTTGCACAAGGGATGAACATGGGGAATATATAATAGCTAAATTCAAATCCAAATACCTACAAAAACCTCTCACATTGATAAACATCTACAGAGTTCCACAGTCAAACATTAGCCAATTTAGTCAAAACCTAGGAAGTATGATAACTGATGCACGCATGAACAAAGATCACTTACTACTCTCAGGTGACTTCAATATAAATCTCCTGCAAGACCAGGACCCACACGTTACTGAATTCACAAACACAATGAGTAACTGCATGTTGCTACCAACAGTAACAAAACCTACAAGAGTTACAGAGGCTAGTGTTTCCCTACTTGACCACATCTGGACCAACACCATATCCCCTTTAAAATCAGGCATAATTACAGATAATACCACAGACCACTACCCTACTTTCCTCATAACAACTCTTGGTAAAATACCCCAAGACACTACTAAAGTCACCTTCAGACTTCACAATGAGGCAGCCATTAATAACTTCACAACAGCAGTAACAAACATTGACTGGCACACTGAGCTAGAAATCTATACAGATATTGACGAATGTATTAATAATTTTCTAAAAAAGACCCAATACCTCTATAACAAGCACTGCCCTAAAAAAACTAAACAGATGACAGCTAAGAGACTGAACAGTCCCTGGCTAACACCCAGCATTCTCAAATCCATAAATACAAAACACCGATATGAAAAACAGTACAGAATGGGTCACATAACCAGAGACCAAACAAAACGTTACTACGTCAATCCTAACCAGCCTGATAAGAAGGGCAAAAAAACTGTATTATGAGAACAGATTATCCAACTTACGAGTGATATAAAAAAGACCTGGAAGACCCTATCAGAAATTCTGGGAACAAAAAAAATATCACGAAATAGCGAAATAAAATTAGCAAAATTAGATGAACCCCAACTCCCACCAACAGAAACAGCAAACAGACTCAATGATTTCTTCTCCACTATAGGACAAAACCTTGCCAATAAAATCCCAAGCTCAGATACCCCACCAAATGACTACCTCACTGGCAACTACCCGAACACACTGTTCCTAGCTCCGACTAACCCATACGAAGTCTCCCTTATTATCAACCACTAAAAAAACAAGGCAGGAGATTTAAATACCTTACCACCCTTTATATACAAAAAAGTATCACAAGTACTATCGACCAATAATTGCAACACTCTTTAACAAATCCATTGAATCCTCCACCTTCCCTACAGCTCTCAAAATAGCAAGGGTCACCCCGATCCATAAAGGAGGAGACCAACAGAGTTGAATAACTATAGGTCCAATATCCAATTTACACCCTCTCTCAAAAATCTTCGAAAAATTAATTCATAAACGAATCTACTCCTACCTCATCTCCCAAACATTCTCAACCCCTGCCAATTTGGATTCAGGCCTAATAAAAATACTAGTGATGCTATTATACACATGCTAGAACATATATACACTGCAATAGAGAAAAAAGAAGTCCCACTGGGATCTTCATTGACTTACGTAAAGCTTTTGATACATTTGACCATGACTTGCTCCACGTAAATTGTCATACTATGGTAATAGAGGGCACTCCCTCAACTACCTAAAGTCATACCTCAGCAACAGAAGCCAATATGTGTACGCAAATGGGGCAAGCTCTTCCGCACAACCAATTACAGTTGGTGTCCCACAGGGAAGTGTCCTTGGCCCTCTTCTCTTTCTCCTATACATAAATGACCTACCAAATGCTTCGCAATTACTCAAACCCACACTTTTTTGCAGATGACACTACATACGTCTTCTCTCACCCGAGCCCAGTCACGCTAGCCAATACTGTAAACACCGAATTACAGAAAATATCTACCTGGATGAGGACTAACAAACTTACACTAAACACTGACAAAACCTACTTCATTCAGTTTGGTAACAGAGCTACAGATGTACCTCTTAACATTACGATAAACAGATCACCTATCACAAAGCTAACAGAGGGAAAATTCTTAGGAATCCACCTTGATAATAGAATCAAATTTCATACACGTATACAACAAATTTCTAAGAAAATTTCCAAAACTGTAGGCATACTATCGAAGATACGGTACTATGTTCCACAGTCAGCCCTCCTGGCCCTATATCACTCTCTTATTTACCCCTATCTCACCTATGGAATTTGTGCATGGGGCTCAACAACAATTAACCATCTCAGACCACTAATTACCCAACAAAAGGCTGCAGTTAGAATGATAACAAATTCTCACTACAGGCAGCACACTCCACCAATATTCAATACACTAAACCTACTCACCATACAAAAATCCATACTTATTACTGCACCTATTACATACATAGAACACTTAACTCTGATATTAACCCTCCCCTCAAATATCTCCTCGCCAACCTCAACAGAACACATGACCATAACACAAGGCACAGATCACTCTTTGATGTTCCTCGTGTCCATCTCACACTATGCAAAAACTCAATGCACATAAAAGGCCCTAAAATCTGGAATTCATTACCTGTAAATATAAAAGAAACACTACCTGTTTATAAATTCAAGTCTCTTCTCAAAGATCAGTTACTCACTCAAAACCAAATAAATACTGAATAACTGAACCTTATAAATTGTATATCCTATATGTTACTCACAATTATATCACATAAATGTTAAACCTAGGACCCAATCTAACTTTGTTATTTTTTTAAATGCACTACCTAACAGAATACTCCATTCTACTGAATGTACAGCAATGCATGCAACCATATGACCTGTCTTTGTAATACTCATTTGTGCTTTATAGTTATCTGTTTACAATAATGTTTTATCACTGATTTCATCATTGCTTAGTTAATCTTAAGTTAATTTTAAGCCAGCCCGTAATACTATGCATATAAGTGGCTTTGGCATGCTGCTCTTACCTGTATTTTTTTGTACCTCTGTATGTATGCTAAATTACTAAATAAATAAATAAATAAAATAAACAGTAAACAAGATCGGGAAAGTAATTAATAAACAGTTGAGATAGAATAGGTTGCCACTGAAGGTGGGGGGAAAGGAAGTGGGGGATCCCTTACCCTTCCTTACTTCCACTCTTAATGTCATTTTTTAATCTATTCTTATGCATCTTAAGCATCACTTATAGTTGTTACTTTCCTTGCTCTTGTGATTATGTGATGGTTAGCTTATGGTATTATGCTCACTGTTTAGTTTTTAACATAGATGGGTATCTCTCTCTTTATTTCCAATCCAATAATATTTCTGTGTAAGAAGTAGCAAGGCATCATTCAGACGTACTTTTAGAGATGTAGCTAAAAGACTTGTGGTAATTTAAAAATGAAACAGACAGCAGTAGCAGTAGCAAGTTGGAATAGCAGACAGCAGGTATAATTAACAGCTTGAAAGTTAGAGGGGGACACT
>NC_069463.1:31187316-31220098 GCF_026875155.1 Cherax quadricarinatus
CTTGGCAAGAGGTTCAGCTATGTTATAGAAGCCGTTGTTCTGGTTGAAGTTGTTGGATATACAGATAAGTGATAATTCCAGGATTCTTCGGTACTGAGTGTTGTCTTCTCTGGCGATAAGTCTTGCGTTTCTGTAGTTGATTAAATGGTTGTGTGAATTTCGGTGTTGAACACAGCCATTCCTTGAATAGTCAGATCTGCCTGCGTACTGGTGTTCTGAAATACGTGTTTGGAGGTCTCTGGATGTTTCGCAGTCATTACAAGGGTTTATGTATACCCCTGCAGAGGATGGAAGCTTGTCCTGTCTATTACTGGTAATGTCCTTGATGGTCGTGGTTGTGGAGGTAGATACTTGGAATGAGGTATTGGAAAAGATGTTGGAAACGTTCGAAAGAGATTATAGTGTCGGCGAAACGGTTCCTTCATTTATTAAACACTAAACATATAAACACAAAATAAGAGATGTATGTTATAGTAATCACACACACAAGATAATCAGATGATTCGATAAATCATATAGATGAGGCAAGGGGAAGGATGGGGCACAAATAAAAGTAAAAAAAAAAACAGATGGGCTACAGAGATGCAAGGAAATATTTCAGCCTCATTTTGGTAAATATGTGAAATGAACACGATGAGGACGGGGTGGAATCGAGCTTCATATAGAGTCACAAGATTACATCTGATGAGGGAAAGAGTAAAAAGACTGGAAACCGAGTATAGACTTTGGGACAGAGGCTGCCAACCATACTCAAAAAAAGAAAAAAAAAACCTAGGGATGAGTATGGTGCCTGAGGCACACATCAACCGAATAACTTCTGCAACACAATGATACAGACTAGTCATCTGTATTAAGTCACATTTCACGAAGTTTCTCCCAAAGTAGTGGGCGAAACTTCAGGTTTCTGCTGGCCTTGCTAGATGTTGAAACGAATCGTGAATCACTGATAAGTGACTCTAGGATCTTCAGCTTATACAATTTGTTTCACATTTACTCAAAATACCGTACATAACCAGGGGCTTTCTGTGTACCTTGTTACTGATGTCAGCTATGATCTGTATAAGTTGTATCATGTAGAAATTAAGATTTATTATTATTATTATTAGTAGTAGTAGTAGTATTAACATTAATTATTATTATTATTATTATTATTATTATTATTAACATATTATTATTACTATTATTTATATTATTTATTGTTATATTAATTTTTTATTGTAATTATTATATTATATTATTATATTAATTATTACAGAGCAGCTTTTAATTTACAATATTTATACAAGTTGTTCTCAGCTGTGTTACTAGTTTTCTTTACTGAGTCCCAGCAACAATACTTGGAAATAGTTGTACTGTGTTTTAATCTTGACATGATCAGCTAAGTGGTGGGTGGTGTTGGAGGTGGTGGTGGTGGTGTTGGAGGAAGTGGTGGTGGTTGGAGTTGGAGGTGGTGTTGGAGGTGGTGATGGTGGAGGTGGTGGTGATGGTGTTGGGTGTGGTGGTGGTTATAATCATTGAATGTTGGAGGTGGATGGTAGCGCAGATGGCTGGTCGATGAGAATGGTTGGTATGTAGTGGTTAGAAGATTGGTTTATAGTTTCTAATCAAACCCTAATATTTTTAAGAGGTAAGGTTAAGCCAGCAGGGAAAGGGCTGGTTAGATGAGTGAAAACTCCAGTAGTCTATGAAATTATATGACAAAGACCGCTTAGGTAAGCACATTGTCCTGTTTCCTGACAAACCTTACATAACCTATGTTTTAAGTTAGGTAAGGTTAAGTCAGACTAGGTTGCTTTAGGATAGGTTTGGTTAGAATGGGTTTGGAAAACTCACGTAAGTCTATGAAATATAATTAAGCACAAACAAAGAGATTAAAAAATGGTCATGACACATTTTGCAAGACATTTGCGAAGTATATCGCGGAAACGTTAAAATCTGCATAAATGACACTAATGTTGCCAGAATGAGCTGAATTAGGAGTCAACATTCTAAAATTATTTTTGTCTTCTGAATATCTATCACAAGTCTTATGTTGAGTTACTCTAATGATTAAATTTATACCTGTTTGTCTTGTTAACCTGTCACACTCAAGATACTTAAGCACTTTTCCAGCTTTTTTTTTGTAACCATTCCCTTAGTATTAACTGGTTGGTTAATTATGGAGTTTGAAGCCTATTGACTACACCATCATTATGCACCTTCTTCACCAGAATACTTTAGTTCCTAAACTTAAGATAAAATAAACTCTCAGAGTACAGTATATAAATATACTGTGCCATGTAAAGAGTACGTAACCTATATTCGGCGCATGTACACACCCTCATTGAAAGGATATCTCCCCCAGCCAGCGAACCAGGTACTAAGGTTATCGATGGGACCAATCCATCGTTCAATCAGTACCCAGGTTGCCAACCAATGAGAAATTGGATATTAGCATGTCGCAGCGGTGTTGTGGGTACCACTATATGCAAAGAGTGATGAAGCTCTCAGTGTATATATACTGAGAGTGATGCAGCTCTCATTATATATATAACTGAGAGAGATGCAGCTTCCATCGTATAATATACTAAGTTATGCAGGCTCTCAGTGATATATACTGTAAGTCGTGCAGTTTCTCAGTGCATTTATCAGAGGAGTCCATGCACCTCTCAGTGCATGTATACTGAGATTCATGCACCTATCAGGTATATATACTGAGTCATGCACCTATCATTGTATATTACTTGAGTCCCAATCACCTCGCAGTGTAAATATACTGAGTCCATGCACCTGTCAGTGTATATATATTGAGTCGTGCACCTCTCAGTGTATATACACTGAGAGCCATGCACCCCTCTCAGTGTATATATACTGAGAGTCATGCACCTCACATGAAAATATAGTGAGTGATGCAGGTCTCATGTATATACTGAGGGTCAAGCAGCACTCGGTGTATAAATATATTTTATACTGATCATACAACACTGTCAGTGAATATATGCTTAAAATCTTGCGCCTGTCAAAGTATATATATTGAGAGTCTGATACCTCTCAGTGGAAAAATACTGAGTGATGAGCTCTAGGTGTATATATACCGAGAGTGATGCACCTCTGTGAATTTATAATAATGAGTCATGCACCTCTCATTCTATATTAGTGAGAATGATGTCTTCCAGTGTATCTATATCTGAAATGATTGCACCTCTCAGTGTATCTATACTGAGTCATGCCCTCTCTGTATCTAGTACAGAGAATGATCACCTCTCAGTGTATCTATACTGAAATGATGCACCTCTCAGTGTATCTATACTGAGAATGATGCACCTTTCCTGTGTATCTAAACTTGACATGCACCTCTCAGTGTATCTAAACTGAGAATGATCCCCTCTCTGTGTAACTATACTGATCATGCACCTCTCCAGTGTATATAACTGAGAATGATGCACCTCTCATTGTATCTATACTGAGAATGATGCACCACTGCAGTGTAATCTATACTGAGAATGATGCACCTCTCCGTTGTATCTATACTGAAATGATGCACCTCTCAGTGTATCTATACTGAGTCATGCACCTGCTCAGTGAAATATACTGAGAATGATGCACCTCTCATTGTAACCTATACTGAGTCATGGAGGCACCTCTCAGTGTACTAAACTGAGAATGATGCGCACCTCGTACATTATATCTATTACTGAGAATGATGCGACCTCTCAGTGTAATCTATACTGATCATGCATCTCTAGTAGTATCTATACTGAGAATGATGCACCTCTCAGTGTAACAATACTGAAATGATGCACCTTCAGTGTATCTATACTGAGAAATGATGCACCTCTCAGTGTAATCTAAACTGAGTCCAAGCACCTCTCAGTGTATCTATACTGAGAATGAATGCACCTCTCATGTCTCTTTACTGAGAAAGATGGCACCTCTCATGGTATCTATACTGAGAATAGAATGCACCACTCAGTGTATCTATACTGAGTCCCATTGCACCTCTCAGTGTATCGATACGAGAATGATGCACCTCTCATGTATCTAAAACTGATAATGATTGCACCTCACAGTGTATCTATACCAGAAATGATGCACCTCTCCGTGTATCAATACTGAGAATGATGCACCTACTCCATTGTATCATACTGAAATGATGCACCTCACAGTGAATCAATACTGAGAAAGATCAACCTCTCAGTGTATCTATTCTGGAAAGATGCACCATCTCAGTGTAGCTATGACTGATAATGAGTGCACCTCTCAGTGTCAACTATACGAGAATGATGCACCACTCAGTGTATCTATAACTGAGAATGAATGCACCTCTCATGTATCTATACCTGAGAATGATGCACCTCTCAGTGTTTCTATAATGAGAATGATGTACCTCTCAGAGTATATATACTGAGACATGCACCACTCAGAGTGATCTATACTGAGAATGATGCACCGCTACAGTGTATCTATACTGAGAATTGATGCACCTCTCAGTGTATCTATACTGATATGATGTACCTCTCATGGTATAATATACAGAGTCATGGCACCTCTCAGTGTATCTATACTGAGAATGATGCACCTCTCATGTATCTATAATGAGAATGAATGTACCTCTCAGTGTATATAATCTGAGTCATGCACCCTCAGTGTATCTATACTGAGAATGATGCACCTCTCAGAGTATCTAAAACTGAGAAATGAAGTAAACCTCTCATGTATATCTAACTGAGTCATGCACCTCTCAGAGAAATTCTATAACTGAGAATGAATGCCGCTCTCAGTGTATATATACTGATCATGCACCTCTTCATGTATCTATACTGGAGTAATGAGCAGCTCTCAGTGTTTCTAACTATACTGTGAATGATGCCCTCTTCAGTGGGGTATATATACTGAGTCATCACCTCTCAGTGGTATCTATACTGAGAAATGATGCAGCTCTCGTTTATATAAAACTGAGTCATGCACCACTCCAGTGTTAATCTAAACTGAGATGATGCAGCTCTCCAGTGTTTCAATCTAAACTGTGGAATGATGCAGCTCTCAGGATATATACTGAGTCATGCACCTCTCAGTGTCATAAAACTGAGTTCATGCAGCTCTCCGTGTATATTAACTGAGTCACATGCACCCCTCAGTGTATATATACTGAGTCATCACCTCTCATTGTATATAAACTGATTCATGTGCACCTCTCAGTGTATATATACTGAGTCCAATGGCAACCTCTCAGTGATATATAGACTGATAATGATGCACTCTCAGAGTATAATACTGAGAATGAAGCACCTCTCAGTGTATCTATACGAGAGAATATGCAGCTTCTCATGTATATATACTGATTCAAGCAGCACTCAGAGTATATAACTGAGTCATGCAGTCTCTCAGTGTATATATACAGATCATGCAGCCTCACAGATAAATATACTGAGTCATGCAAGCTCTCAGTGTAATAATACTGAGTCATGCACCCTCAGTGTATATATACTGAGTCATCACCTCTCAGTGTATATAAACGAGTCATGCAACCTCTCAGTGTATATATTACTGAGTCATGCACCTCTCAGTGTAATATATACAGAGTCATGCCTCACAGTGTATATATACTAGAGAATGATGCAGACTCTCAGTGTGATATATCCTGAAATGAAGCAGCCTCTCAGTGTATCAAACTGAGAATGATGCAGCTCCTCATGTATATAGTTCAGAGTCATGCAGCTCTTCAGTGTATATATACTGATACAGCAGCTTTCTCAGTGGTATATATACTGAGTCAAGCAGCTCTCAGTGTATATATACTGATTCATGCAGCTCTCAGTGTATATATACTGAGTCATGCACCTCACAGGTAACAATCCTGTAGATAAAAAACTGCACTACACTTTCCAAGGTAATGAAAGACTCCCCACTTTAATTTTTCCTCCGTACATGTAATGTACAAAATATATGAAAACGACTGAGAAAAATATAATAATTATAATAATATAGCTGCGGTATTATTATTATTATTATTATTATTATTATTATTTATATTAATATTCTATTATTCTTCTGGTCTACTTTTGAAAAATACAGATATACAAATCATTATTCAGCAGCGAGTGACTGATATCATCAAGCAAATAAGGTTTGTAAAGTGGAGAAAAGTGTTAGTAAAGGAAACCGTAGAGAGGCGAGTAGATGGAAGACGCTTGTTATTTTGTATAGATGTATGATGATGTAAAAAGTGTTATTGTTGATGCAATATTGTTGTTGTGTTGAGACTGTTTGATGAAACATCTTACTGTGATGTTGTGTGTTGACTGTTAGATGAACATCGTACTGGTGATGTTGTGTGTTGACTGTGTGATTAACATGGAACTGGTGATGTTGTGTGTTGAACTGTGTGATAACAGGTACTGGTGATGTTGTGTGTTGACTGTTGATGAACATCGTACTGTGATGTTGTGTGTTGACTGTGTGATTAACATGGTATCTGTGTATGTTTGTGTGTTGTACTGAGTGATGAACTTGGTACAGTTGATGTTGAGTGTTGACTGTTGATGATGAACATCGTAACTCAGATGTTGTGTTTGACTGTGGTGATGAACATCGTACTGCTGTGTAGTGGATGTTGACTGTTGTGATGAACATGGTACTAGTGATGTTGTGTGTTTGACTGTGTGGATAACATGGTACTGGTGATTGTTGTGTGTTGACTGTGTGAAGAACATGGTACTGGTGATGTTGTGTGTTTGACTGTGTGATGAACATGGTACTGGTGATGTTGTGTTTGACTGTGTGATGAACACGTACTACTGCTGATGTTTTGTGTTTGACGTGTGATGATGGAACATCGTACTGCCATGATGTTGTGCGTGTTGACTGTGTGATGGGGGGGAACATGGAACTGGCTGGAGTAAGTGTGTTGAACTGTGTGATGAACATGGTACTGGTGATGTTGTGTTTGACTGTGTGATGAACATGGTACTGGATGTGTGTGTGACTTGTGGGATGAACTATGGTACTGGTGGATTGTTGTGTAGTTGACTGTGTGATTGAACATCGATACTGCTGATGTTGTGGTTTGTCTGTGTGATGCAACATTGAACTGGTGTATGTTGTGTTTAGACTGTGTGATGAAATCGTACTGTTGAGTTGTGTGTTGACTGTGTGAAGAACATGGAACTTTGATGTAGTGTGTTGAAGTGTGTGGAAGAAACATCGACTGGTGATGTTGTGTGTTGGATTGGTGTGATGAACATCGTACCTGTGATGTTGTGTGTATGACTGTGGTGATGAACATCGTACTGGTGAAGTTGTGTGTTAGTGTGTGATGAACATCGTACTGATGATGTTGTGTGTTTGAGTGTGTGAATGAACATCGAACTGGTGATGTTGTGTGTTGAGTGTGTGATGAACATCGTACTGGTGATGTTGTTGTGTTAGAGTGTGTGATGAACATCGTACTGGTGAGTTTGTGTTGAACTGTGTGATAACATCGTACTGGTGATGTTGAGTTGTTGAGTGTGAGAGATGAACATCGTACTGGTGATTTAGTGTAGTTGAGTGTTTGATAACTCGTACTGGTGATGTTGTGTGTTGATGTGTGATTAACATCGTACTGGAGGTGAGATATGTAGTGTGTTGAGTGTTGTGATAACATCGTACTTACTGCTGATGTTGTATGTTGAGAGTGAGATGAACATCGTACTGGTGATATGTGTGTTGAGTGTGTTGATGAACATCGTACAGGGTGTTTTTGTTGTGATTGAGTGTGTGAGAACATCTGTACAGGGAATGTTGTGTTTTGAGTGTGTTGATGAACATCGTTTTCTGCTGATGTTGTGTTATGACTGTGTGATGAAAATCGTACTGCTGATGTTGAGTGTTGAGTGTGTGTATGTCACATCGTACTGCCTGATGTTGTGTGTTGAGTGTGTGATTAACATCGTACTGGTGATGTTATGTTTTGAACTGTTGATGAAACATCGTACTGGTGATGTTGTGTTATTGACTGTGTGATGAACATCGTACTGCAGATGTAGTGTGTTGACTGTGTGATGAACATCGTACTGTGATGTTGTTGTGGTTTGACTTGTGTGATGAACATCGTTAACTGCAGATGTTGTGTGTATATGTGTGATGAACATCGTACTGGTTATGTTGTGTGTTGACTGTGTGATGAACATTCGTACTGGTGATGTTTGTGTGTTGACTGGTGATGAACATCGTACTGTCAGATTTGAGTGTTGGTGTGTGAAGAAGATCGTACTGGTGATGTTGTGTGTTGACTGTGTGATGAAGATCGTACTGGTGATGTTGTGAGTTGACTGTGTGATGAACATCGTACTGCTGATGTTTTTGTGTTGGGGTGTGTGATGAAGATCGTACTGCTGATGTTGTGTGTTGAGTGTGTGATGAACATGTATGGTGATGTTGTGTGTTGACTGTGTGATGAAGATCGTACTGGTGATGTTGTGTGTTGAGTGTGTGATGAACATCGTACTGCTGATGTTGTGTGTTGAGTGTGTGATGAAGATCGTACTGGTGATGTTGTGTGTTGACTGTGTGATGAAGATCGTATGGTGGTTGTTGTGTGTTGACTGTGTGATGAACATCGTACTGCTGATTTTTGGTGTTGACTGTGTGATGAACATCGTACTGGTGATGTTGGGCACCTTACTGACAATGAGAATGAAATGTGCTTGTTTTTAAATAATTATTTTCTCTCAATTTTTACACAGGAAGACACTAACAATATTCCAGTAATTAATTTTTACAGTGGGCTAGAAAAAGATAAATTATGTAAAAATCACAGTCACTAGTGAGATGGTTGTGAGGCGATAGACAGACTGAAACAAAATAAGTCGCCGGGTCCTGATGAGGTTTTTCAAGGGTTTTTAAAGGAATGCAAAATGGAACTCTGTGAACCATTAACTAATATTTTTAATTTATCTCTTCAACAGGTGTAGTGTCTGATATGTGGAAGATGGCTAATGTAACTCCTATTTTTAAAACAGGGGACAAGTCGTTACCGTCAAATTACCGCCCAAAAAGCCTGACCTCAATTGTAGGCAAATTACTAGAGTCAATTATAGCTGAGATTATAAGAAGCCATCTCGATAAGCATAGCTTGTTTAAATGATACTCGCCATGGATTCACAAGAGGCGGTCTTGTCTAACTAATTTATTAACTTTCTTCAGAAAAGCTTTGAGGCTGTTGACCACAATAAAGAATTTGATTATTTTACTTAGATTTTAGTAAGCTTTGATGAGTTCCGCACCATAGACTGTTAAAGAAATGGCAGCTCATGGCATTGGGGAAAAAGTGCTCTCGTGGATCGGGGTCATGGCTCACTGACAGGAAGCTTAGAGTGTCCATAAATGGGGTTAAAATCCGAGTGGGGATTTTGTAACAAGTGGCGTTCCACAGGGATCAGTCTTGGGCCCGTTGTTGTTTATAATATATATCAATGATCTTGATGAGGGAATTACTAGTGATATGAGCAAATTCGCGATGACACAAAGATAGGTAGGATAATTGATTCAAACGTAGATGTTAGGGAACTTCAGGAGGATTTAAACAAACTCTATTCTTGGTCAGAAAAGTGGCAGATGCAGTTCAATGTAGATAAGTGCAAGGTTCTGAAGCTTGGGAGTGCCCATACCCTGGGTACTTATAAGTTAAATGATGTAGAACTTAGCCATACAGATTGCGAAAAGGACTTGGGGGTTATGGTGAGCAGCAACCTTAAACCAAGACAGCAATGCCTAAGCGTACGTAATAAGGAAAAATAGATTACTGGGATTTATATCAAGAAGTGTAGAAAACAGAAGTCCAGAAGTCATACTGCAGCTTTATACATCATTAGTAAGGCCCTCACCTTGATTTTTGCAGCTCATTTCTGGTCTCCGTATTACAAAATGGACATAAATTCGTTAGAAAACATTCAGCGTAGGATGACTAAATTTAAAACATAGCATCAGAAATCTTCCTTATGAAGAAAGATTGAAGACTCTTAAGTTACATCACTTGTTAGACGAAGAATGAGGGGAGACCTGATCGAATGTATAAGTGGAAGATAGGTATTAATAAAGGGGATATTAATAAGGTCTTGAGGATGTCTCTCCCAAAAGAGAACCCGCAGTAATGGATTTAAATTAGATAAGTTTAGATTTAGAAAGGACATAGGAAAGTATTGGTTTGGAAATAGGGTAGTTGATGAGTGAACAGTCTACCTAGTTGGGTTATTGGGCTAGGACTTTGGGTAGTTTCAAATCTAGGTTTTGGGTAATTTCATGAGTGGGAAGGGTTGGATTTTGGGGGGACTTTTTACATCAGAGCTTATTTCTTGGGTAGCATTGAAAATTGGGTTGGGTAAATGTTTTTGTTAGTGGGATGAATTGTAAAGGAACCCGCCTAGTATGGGCCAGCAGGGCCCCCTGCAGTTGTTCCTCCTTTTTATGTTCTTATGTTCTTATGTGTGTTGACTGTGTGATGAACATCGTATGCTGAAAGTTTTGTGTTTACTGTGTGATGAACATCGTACTGCTGATTTTTGTGTGTTGACTGTGTGATGAAAAATCGTAATGGTGATGTTGTGTGTTGACTGTGTGATGAACATCGTACTGGTGATGTTGTGTGTTGACTGTGTGATGAACATCGTACTGGTGATGTTGTGTCTTGACTGTGTGATGAACATCGTTCTGCTGATGTTGTGTCTTGACTGTGTGATGAACATCGTTCTGCTGATGTTGTGTGTTGACTGTGTGATGAACATCGTTCTGCTGATGTTGTGTCTGACTGTGTGATGAACATCGTTCTGCTGATGTTGTGTGTTGACTGTGTGATGAACATCGTACTGGTGATGTTGTGTCTTGACTGTGTGATGAACATCGTTCTGTGATGTTGTGTGTTGACTGTGTGATGAACATCGTATGTGATGTTGTGTCTTGACTGTGTGATGAACATCGTTCTGCTGATGTTGTGTCTTGACTGTGTGATGAACATCGTTCTGCTGATGTTGTGTGTTGACTGTGTGATGAACATCGTACTGGTGATGTTGTGTCTTGACTGTGTGATGAACATCGTTCTGCTGATGTTGTGTCTTGACTGTGTGATGAACATCGTTCTGCTGATGTTGTGTCTTGACTGTGTGATGAACATCGGTTCTGCTGATGTTGTGTCTTGGGCTGTGTGTGGAACATCGTTTGCTATGTTGTGTCTTACTGTTGGGTGAACATCGTTCTGCTGATGTTGTGTCTTGAAATGTGTGATGAACATCGTTCTGCTGATGTTGTGTCTTGAATGTGTGATGAACATCGTTCTGCCCGATGTTGTGTCTTGCTGTGCGATGAACATCGTACTACTGATGTTGTGTCTTGACTGGGGTGATTTAACATCGTTCTGCTGATGTTGTGTCTTGACTGTGTGATGAACATCGTACTGCTGATGTTGTGTCTTGACTGTGTGATGAACATCGTTCTGCTGATGTTGTGTCTTGACTGTGTGATGAACATCGTTCTGCTGATGTTGTGTCTTGACTGTGTGATGAACATCGTTCTGCTGATGTTGTGTCTTGAATGTGTGATGAACATCGTTTTTTGCTGATGTGTCTTGACTGTGTGATGAACATCGTACTGCTGATGTTGTGTCGTGACTGTGTGATGAACATCGTTCTGCTGATGTTGTGTCTTGACTATGTGATGAACATCGTATGGTGTGTTGTGTGTTGACTATGTGATGAACATCGTACTTTTGATGTTGTGTGTTGATGTGTGATGAACATCGTACTGGTGATGTTGTGTCTTGACTGTGTGATGAACATGGTACTGGGGATGTTGTGTCTTGACTGTGTGATGAACATGGTTACTGGTGATGTTGTGTGTTGACTATGTGATAAAACTTTGGTACTGGTGATGTTTGTGTTTTTGATGTGTGATGAAGGGTTTATTGGTGAGGTTGTGGGGTTGGGCCCGTGTGATGAACATCGAAAGGTGTTTGTTGTGTTTTGGGACTATGTGAAAACATCGTACGGGTGGGGCCCAGAGTCGGTGCGGGACGTGACGGGAGTGCTTAAGGGGAAATTGTGAAAAATTTTGGGACAAAAAAAAAATCGGGAAAAAATAAAGAAAGAAAATAGAGAGTAATAAAGAATACGAAATAAAAATGTGAGCGACCCCCTTAAACCCCCAAAAAAGTTTTTTTGAAAAAAATGAAAGAAGATTTATGAAAAGGTTTTAAATGGATCTATGAAGAGGGAAAAAATTTGGGAAAGTTGACTAAGGGAAGATGAAAAAATATATTTCAAGAAATTACTCGATGCAGTGGGAAAAAAAGGTTTGCAAAAAAAAGTCAAATTTAAAAGGAAACAGCAGAAGTTAAAAGGGTTTTAATAGAAAAGCTTTTGGTAAATGGGGTTTAAAACTGAGAAAACTGCAAGCATTTCCTTAAGGGGTAATTGAAAAATTTTTTGGTGTATTTTTTTCAGTGTATGTATGAAAGAGGGCAGAAGAAAAGGTTAGCATTAAAAAGTTCTGTATTTCCTTTGTACAAGAGGAAAAGGAAAACATGAGAAACAACAGGAATTATAAGAAAAAAAATTTTTTCCCTTTATATGAAGAAAAGCGTAATGGTATTATGTCTGTAGTAGTGATTATAAAGACAAACTATTTTCACAAAAGAGGAGATTTTAGAAAAAAAAAAACCCCCAGGGACCGGGGGGTTTTTATTGAAGCATCAAATTTTAATTTATATAATTTAAAAGAAGTGGTTAGTCCCATTTGGGGAAATTTGGGAATTTTAAAAATATGACTGGGGGGAACGGGGAACGAGGGTGGAAAATGTTGCAAATTTAAGTAAAAGGTTGTATGTTATTGACATCTGTAACGAGGTTTTTGAGAAAATTTAAAGTATTTAAAAAAATGTGATCATGAAAAAACACGGGAAATCACTGCCAGACAGCGGGAAGATGGCGGGGCATGTAACTTCCCCCAAAGGGTGAAAAGTAGGGCGCCAAAAAACCGCCCGTTGAGCCTTTAACCCCGGTACATCAGGTACTGACTTTAATTTGCCTGCCCGCGCCTTCTTAAAAGTCAGCAAGGGGTCTTTTTGGAAATTTCCCCCAATACTTTATGCTGAGAGGCAGTTGGAACATTTCTTGACCCCTTCACACTTTTTTGTGCTGTTCTTTAGTGCCTCGTGGCACCACTCCCTTTTCATTTGAGAAATTTTTGGCATCTCCTGTGAATGTTTTGTAGGGTTTGGGGAGTAAATTTTCGTGTGCAATTTTGGTTTACAAAATTTTCCCTAGGATTTTCCAAGTGTATTTTTTATCTTTGTTTTTCTCCCCTTCTTTCCCAAAGGGAAAAAAATAAAGGGGATTTTAACCCTTTTTCCATTTAATTTAGGTGTTTTATCGTATTTGGGTTGTACAGTAAAATTTTTCCCTCTGTCACTCTCCAAGCCATCAATTTCGCTTTGCCTTTAAGGGGGGGTTAAAGTACAGCAAATATTCCAGCCTAGAGAGAAAAAAAGCGATTTAAAAGAATCATATGGGCTTTGGATCCCCACTTCTGAAGGTTTCATTATCCATCCATCAAATTTTTTTAGCAGATGAGTTTGATACATTGTTGTTTTTTGGTCTTGGAAAGGTGAAAATTTTCACCCCCCAGGTCCTGCCCATTAGTTTCTCGTTTATTGTGTACTTTGAACTTGTTGTATTCCCGATAAAGTTTTTTAAATTTCCCCAAGTTTTCCTTTTCTGAATAGTTTTTATTTCTCTTCAATGAACATATTTTTGTTTTTTTCGGGCTATTTAAAAATTTTGGGTTTATGGCCACTTGGGGGTTAGCAGTGCCTTCGATGGAAGACATGTCATGGGGAATTTCGGGGGTCTCTGCAAAAGGAAGACCTGGAGTATGCTTACATCCTGCCTGTGTCAGGGTATGAGGTTGGGGAACAGGTAGGGGCGAGTACTGTGCCCTTTTGGAACGACCTTCAATGTAGCTTCCTTTTATTTACTTTTTTTTACTATTTATTCTTTGTGTTTTTATTTGTTAGAAAGTTGGAGATCCCTCCACCAAATTTTGTGGCTTTTACACGGTGGGTTTACATTTTTCGAACGCTGTCACAAATTTTTGTGAATTTCAAAATCTGAAATTTTTTTTATCCTCTAGAGCATCCGGGCCTTTCCCTTGTTTGTCCAGTGCTGGGACAGGCCCGGGGGCCCACCTGTTTTTTAAAAACCCATGTTGCCCCGGGTTGTGTAACTGATGAAATGTAGGTGTTTTGGGGTTTTTGCTTTTTTTAGAAACCCCTTTTAGAGATTTTTATATGGGCTTTTGAGTGCTATTGGTCTTTTTAGTTCTTTGCAATGCTTTGCTGCCACCTTTTGGGGAAAAAGGGGTTTTGTATGTTGTTTTTTGTGATTGTGGGAGGACCCTGTGTCCATGCTTTCCCCCCATTTAATGCTGAAGGCATGTTTAAAAAAAGGGTTTTTGCAGTTCTTGATTTATGAAAATGGGTTCATGAGCCCCGGGCCCCCGGGGCGAGTGCATGGGATTCATTAAAAAATGCCGGAAAAATCCAAGCCCCTCGCAAAACAGAACCTCCTTACACCCCCCCTCCAGCCTTTTTTAGGAAAGACCACTACCCTGCCCTTTAGTTTATACAAATCCAAATCATTCTATTTCTTTCCATTTCCTTTTCTCTTGTCGGAAACCACCCCAACAAACCCTTCTTCAACCCTCTGAATAATATTTTAGTTTAAACCCCGCCCCTACTCCTTTATTTTCCCAAAATACGGATTTTCTGCATTAAAATTCACACCGCATATTGCCCCCAGATGTAACATCACTGCCTCCAGCCCTTTCTGCTTGATGCCCAAAATTTTAAACCCCACATATTTCACATGCAAAATTTAAAAACATTGTATAAAAATACGTCTTTATACTTTTCCCCCCTTTTTCCCTTTTGGTAACGTTTTCTGTCTCCACAGACTCCTCTTGCAACTCACCTATTTTTCCCCCTTTTCAGCTCGTTTATTCACCCCGTCTTTTCCCCCTTTTTCGGGCCGCCCGGGATATATATATTTGCGTGAAAGGGATGTTTTTTGTGCAAGTCATCCTACTCAACCCCTGTGCATTTTTGGGGATTCACATTTTTTTAGGGTTTGGACCCAAACACAAACCTTCTGTGAGTCGTCCCGCTAAAAATGGGGATGGCAAACAGCTTCCTTTCCCCTTGGGGAAACGGGAAAAAGCAGTTTTTTTTTCCCCGAGTTACACTATATACTCTTAGATTTTACCGGGCTTTCAATTTTCCCGGGAAATACTGATTTTTGTGTCTATGCCCTAAATGAAAAAGTTTTGGCATTTTTTGGATATATAAGTTTAAAAAATGTGTGAAGCATTTTTGACTGCACCATGCAACTGAAAAAAATGCAAGGAAAAAAAACCCGAAATATACGGCCCCCCCCCTTGAGTTAAAATTTGCAATTTCAGTAAAAAAATATTTATTAAAAAATTTTTCTAATAAAAATAAATTCGGTAGTGTTTTTTTTGTGTAAAAGAAAATTCTAATTGTCCTTCCAGATCAATGGAAATTGTTTAATGGTGAGGATGTCAAGTGATGAGGAGGAGGTAGGCCACCAAAAAAAAACCTTTAAAATTTGCCCCGGGAAAAAAGGGGGTATTACGATTTGAGGGGTACTGTGATGATCTTTATGTGAAAAATTACCTTCAAGCTGTTCAAGCCCCAAAAACAAATTGGGGCAAAAAACATCCAAAATGACTCTTTCATTATATACCAAATGAAAAGCCTCTTGAAATTATCGAGCATTTGATAATTTTAGCAAGTTTTTTTTCTCAAAATGTGATAGACAACATCACATTTCAAAAAAATTTTTCATGCCAAACAAAAAAACATAGATACTACTTCTGTAACTGATTCTGAAGAAATCATGAAGTTCATAGGTATTCTGTCCATACCCGTGGGTATTTGTCCATACCCATGGGTATTTGTCCATACCCATGGGTATTTGTCCATACCCATGGGTATTTGTCCATACCCATTGGTATTTGTCCATACCCACCCATAGATAACTATTGGGCAAGTACAAATAAGGTGCCCCAGGTTACAGAAGTCATGTCATCTAAGAGGTTTAAGTTGCTTAGGTGTACATTATTATTATTATAATCAAGGGGGAAGCGCTAAACCCGGAGGATTATACAGCGCCTGGGGGGGGATGTGGAAGGTATTCAGGCTTAATTCGGGGAAGTGGAGCACAGATCCAATTCCCTAAATCAAGAGCCCCTCACCAACATCAAGGAACCTTCCTTGAGGGGCTTAGGTGTACAGTTCCTTTCAGTGATAACAGCCAAAAGGATAATGACAGATTCCACCTGAGATGGTGACAGCTGAGACAGGGTCAGCTGAGATGGTGACAGTTGAGCTGTGGTCAGCTGAGATGGTGACAGTTGAGCTGTGGTCAGCTGAGATGGTGACAGCTGAGACAGGGTCAGCTGAGCTGTGGTCAGCTGAGATGGTGACAGTTGAGCTGTGGTCAGCTGAGATGGTGACAGTTGAGCTGTGGTCAGCTGAGATGGTGACAGCTGAGCTGGGGGATGTATTTGTGAAGGACCTGCCTAGTATAGGCCAACAGGCCTGCTGCAGTGTACCTCCTTTCTTATGTTCTTATGTTCAGCAGAGCTGGCAACAGTGGTGGCCACATTTGGGGTGGCCATGTCTAGGGTGGCCATATCTGGGGTGACCATGTCTAGGGGGGCCACATCTGGGGTGGCCGCAGGAAATATGGTCATTTGTGATGAGGTTGTCACATATGTAACCACAGGTGTGGTCAAGACAGATGTATATATGGGTAAAGGCGTGGTCACTGTGGCCACAAATGGTGGTGGTGGCCACAGATGAGTCACCTTATTCACGCTTCAATCCTCTAGGTCTGGCGCTGCCACGTGAGGTGGCCACATCTGGGATGGCCACAGTGCTGCTGCCGGCATCTTGGGTGGCCATGGAGGTGCTGGCTACACAGGTCATCTTACGCTTTCGCTTTACTTGTTCAACAAGTGACTGGTCTTCAGAAACATCAGTTATTTCCCCAACACAATGTGTGGTGTTGAGCAGTGTTGTGGCAGCCACGAGTCTGCTACTCTACCTGCCGCTCCTGCCTTCATTCCTTTAGCTTTTTTCATAATTTCTAATCGCTTCCGGCTGATCGCATGCGAATACTGTCTCTTCGGGCGAGGCATTGTGTATGAAATTTGTACAATATATGGCAAAATTACGGGTCACTAGGGACTGCTGGTCACTCAGAGCAGCACACTTCCTCTCCCTGTCGACTGTTAGTCAACACTGAGAGACTTGTGGTTGAAGCAGGTCAAACTGCAGCCACACAGAGGGTTACCAATTTGTATTTTGCAACATTTGGCACTAAAATATGAACAAAAAAATGAAGAAAAATGTCTAGAAAAATTACAACAAATATACTACTGTTATGGTATACGTCACAGCAATTACGCATTTACCTCATTTATTATAATTACGGTAACCTTTTTAGAGAATTGTCGTACAGAGACGAGACATACACCAAAATGTTACCAGATTCTTCAGCTCTTTCTCGGTAACATTAACTCACTTTTCAATTCTTTTCATATTTTTCGTATAATTCAACGCTTGACGCGTCACGCGCCGCTAACGTTCACACAACAATACTAATCTACGAACCTAAATACGTTCACAAAAGCACTTATACAACTAAATAATTAATCAGGCTAACAAATTACATAGGAACAATATTAAATATAAATATACGTTCCAAATTTTCACTAGTGGCCAGTTCTTGGTGGACGAACTGTGATAGAGATCTCTCTTGTCTCAGGTAGTCGACGTTCGAGTCTGTCCAGGAGGATGTTATTACAGAGCGCAGATTATCTGCGTGTCCTCCTCTGTAATAACATCTACCTTCGTATACTGATGTTAATACGCATGTGTAGTAATATCATATATGGACAGTGCTTCAAGGCTGGTTAAAACTGCTGACCTCAGGGAAGTGGTGAAGGGTGAATACCTGGAACCACGGACCTGGGGTGGGACTTGCTGACCTCAGGGAAGTGGTGAAGGGTGAATACCTGGAACCACGGACCTGGGGTGGGACTTGCTGACCTCAGGGAAGTGGTGAAGGGTGTATTCCTGGAACCACGGACCTGGGGTGGGACTTGCTGACCTCAGGGAAGTGGTGAAGGGTGAATACCTGGAACACGGACCTGGGGTGGGACTTGCTGACCTCAGGGAAGTGGTGAAGGGTGAATACCTGCAACCACGGACCTGGGGTGGGACTTGCTGACCTCAGGGAAGTGGTGAAGGGTGAAGGGTGAATACCTGGATCCACGGACCTGGGGTGGGACTTGCTGACCTCAGGGAAGTGGTGAAGGGTGAATACCTGGAACCACGGACCTGGGGTGGGACTTGCTGACCCCAGGGAAGTGGTGAAGGGTGAATACCTGGAACCACGGACTGGAGTGGGACTTGCTGACCTCAGGGAAGTGGTGAAGGGGTGAATACCTGGAACCACGGACTGGGGTGGGACTGCTGACCTCAGGGAAGTGGTGAAGGGTGAATAGCTGGATCCACGGACCTGGGGTGGGACTTGCTGACCTCAGGGAAGTGGTGAAGGGTGAATACCTGGAACCACGGACCTGGGGTGGGACTTGCTGACCTCAGGGAAGTGGTGAAGGGTGAATACCTGGAACCACGGACCTGGGGTGGGACTTGCTGACCTCAGGGAAGTTGTGAAGGGTGTATACCTGGAACCACGGACCTGGGGTGGGACTGCTGACCTCAGGGAAGTGGTGAAGGGTGTATACCTGGAACCACGGACTTCGGGTGGGACTTGCTGACCATGGACCGGGGGGTAGGACTAGGTAAGGCATCACCAGACTTCAAGGGAAAACATCCGGGGGCCCACGGATGAATTCCCGGGGAAAGCTTAGATGCAAAAGTTGGGATAGGAAGTGTAGGATAGGAAATATAGGATAGGACGTGTAGGATAGGAAGTGTAGGATAGGAAGTGTAGGATAGGAAGTGAAGAAGGGAGAATGTCTGGGGGGACACAGATGGACTCCTGGACACATGGACCTGGGAAAGACTTAGTGTAGGATGGGAAGTGTACGATAGGAAGTTTAGGATGGGAAGTGAGGAAGGGAGAATATCTGAGGGGACACAGATTGACTCCTGGACACATGAACCTGGGGAAGACTTAGTGTAGGATGTGAAGTGTAGGACAGGAAGTTTAGGATAGGAAGTGTAGGATGGTAAGTGAGAAAGGGAGAATATGAGGGGACACAGATGGACTCCTGGACACATGAACCTGGGGAAGACTTAGTGTAGGATGGGGAGTGTACGATAGGAGTTTAGGATGGGAAGTGAGGAAGGGAGAAATATTGAGGGGACACAGATTGACTCCTGGACACATAAACCCTGGGGAAGATTTAGTGTAGGATGGGAAGTGTAGGATAGGAAGTTTAGGATAGGAAGTGTAGGATGGTAAGTGAGGAAGGGAGAATTATGAGGGGACACAGATGGACCCCTGGCCAAAAGAACCTGGGAAGACTTAGTGTAGGGATGGAAGTGTACGATAGAAAGTTTAGGATAGGAAGCATAGGATGGGAAGTGAGGAAGGGAGAATATCTGAGGGGACACAGATTACCCCTGGACACACAAACCTGGGGAAGATGTAGTGTAGGATGGGAAGTGTAGGATAGGAAGTTTAGGATAGGAAGTGTAGGATGGTAATTGAGGAAGGGAGAATATCTGAGGGGACACAGATGGACTCCTGGACACATGAACCTGGGGAAGATTAGTATAGGATGGGAAGTGTCGATAGGAAGTTTAGGATAGGAAGTGTAGGGGGTAAATGAGGAAGGGAGAATATCTGAGGGGGACACAGATGGACTCCTGGACACATGAACCTGGGGAAGACTTAGATGCAAGATTACTGAGTGTAGGATAGGAAGTGAGGAAGGGAGAATATCTGAGGGGACCTTAGTAAGTGGACCTTAAATACGAACTACTGGCCTCCACGTAGCAAGGTCTGGTAACGCAGAGATAACTCTGAGGCTGACAGTGGTAATAATATGCTCAGCAAGTTTCCTGACACTTGTTGCTGCTGTTCACCTAGTAGTAAGTTATCACTTGTTCACCTAGTAGTGAGTAGTTATTATCACTTGTTCACTAGTAGTGAGTAGTTTTTTATCACATGTTCACCTAGTAGTTGAGTAGTTATTGTTATCACTTGTTCACCTACTGTTAAGTAGTTATTGTTATCACATGTTCACCTAGTAGTGAGTAGTTATTATCACTTGTTCACCTAGTAGTGAGTAGTTATTATCACATGTTCACCTAGTAGTGAGTAGTTATTGTTATCACTTGTTCACCTACTGTTAAGTAGTTATTGTTTTTCACTGTTCCCTATTTAGTGAGTAGTTATTATCACTTGTTCACCTAGTAGTGAGTAGTTATTATCACATGTTCACCTAGTAGTGAGTAGTTATTATCACTTGTTCACCTAATGTTAAGTAGTTATTGTTATCACATGTTCACCTAGTAGTGAGTAGTTATTGTTATCACTTGTTCACCTACTGTTAAGCAGTTATTGTTATCACTTGTTCACCTAGTGTTAAGTAGTTATTGTTATCACTTGTCCACCTAGTAGTAAATAATTATCACTTGTTCACCTAGTAGTTAGAAGTTATTGTTATCACTTGTTCAGATGGATGGATCCCGTCAACAATGTCTGTCAGCTGGTCTGTAATAATTGTATCATGTACTTGTAGTAATGTCAGATTATTATTATTATAATTATTATTGTTTTTTTTTTATTTTTTATTAACACATGGTCCGTTTCCCACCAAGGCAGGGTGACCCACCAAGGCAGGGTGACCCACCAAGGCAGGGTGACCCACCAAGGCAGGGTGACCCACCAAGGCAGGGTGACCCACCAAGGCAGGGTGACCCACCAAGGCAGGGTGACCCACCAAGGCAGGGTGACCCACCAAGGTAGAGTGACCCACCAAGGCAGGGTGACCCACCAAGGCAGGGTGACCCACCAAGGCAGGGTGACCCACCAAGGCGGGGGTTGACCCACCAAGGTTAGAGTGACCCACCAAGGCAGGGTGAACCCACCAAGGCAGGGGGGGACCACCAGGCAGGGTGACCCCCCCAAGGCAGGGGGGGCCCCACCAAGGCAGGGTGACCCACCAAGGAGGGTGCCCCACCAAGGCAGGGTGACCCCCAAGGCAGGGTAAACCCACCAGGCAGGGTGACCCGAGAGAGAAAAACTTTCATCAATCACCCCATCACTGTCTTGCCAGAGGCGAAACTCACACCACGTTATGAAATTGCAACACTAACACCCCTCCTTCAGAGTGTTGGCTCTGTACTTTACATCTCCAGGACTCAAGTCCGGTCTGCCGGTTTCCCTGAATCCCTTCATAAATGTAAACCCTTGCCACACTCAAACAACACGTCAAGTCCTAAAAAACAATTGGTCTCCATTTGCTTTCATCTAAAAATACATGTATGCTTGCTAGAAGTCCAAGCATCTCCTCACAAAACCTCCTTTATCCCCTGCCTCCAAGTCCTCCTAGGCCGACCCCGACCCCGCCATCCCTGCACTATAGATTTATACTCTCTAGAAGCCATTCTATTTCGTTCCATCCTTTTACATGTATAAATTGTTTTGATAATCCCGCACCTCCTCCTAATTTCCATACTACGGATTTTACATTGACCTCAGACATGACAAACTCCACTGTCTCCAGTCTTCATGCTGCAAAAATTCACACTCAGGCTTCACACTGTCTCCAGTCTTCTTGCAGCAACATTCACCACTCAGGCTTCACACTGTCTCCAGTCTTCTTGTTGCAACATTCACCACTCAGGCTTTTACACTGTCTCCAGTCTTCTTGTTGCAACTTTTACCACTCATGCTTACACTGTCTCCAGTCTTCCCTTTCTGCCCCCACCACCCCCACCCCAGTCTTCGTTTCCCCCGCCCCAACTTCCCACTTTGGCTTCACACTGGGTTCTCCAGTCTTCTTGCGCAAACATTCACCACTAGGTTCAACGTCTCCAGTCTTCTTGCTGCAACATTTTACCCCTCAGGCTTCACACTGTTCCAGTTTCTTGCTGCAAATTCACCACTAGGCTTCCCCCTGTCTCCCCAAACTTCTTGCTGCAAATTCACCCTCATGTTCACACTTCTCCGTCTTCTTGCTGAACATTCACCCCTCAGGCTTCCACTGTTCCCGTCTTTTGTTGAAATTCACCCTCAGGCTTCACACTGTCTCCGTCTCTTGCTGCAACATTCACCACTCAGGCTTCACACTGTCTCCGTCTTCTTGCTGCAACATTCACATCAGGCTTCACACTGTTCCGTCTTTTTGTTTCAACATTCACCATCAGGCTTCACACTGTCTCCCGTTTCTTGCTGCAACATTCACCACTCGGCTTCACACTGTCTCCCTCTTTTGCAGAAAATTCACCACTCAGGCTTTCCCCTGTCTCCCGTCTTCTTGTTGCAAAATTTCCCACTCAGGCTTCACACTGTCTCCAGTCTTATGCAGAAATTCACCCCTCAGGGTTCACACTGTCTCCAGTCTTCTTGCAGAAAATTCACCACTCAGGTTCACATGTCTCCAGTCTTCTGCTCAACATTCACCACTCAGGCTTCACCGTCTCCGTCTTCTTGCAGCAACATTCACCCCTCAGGCTTCACACTGTCTCCAGTCTTCTTGCTGCAACATTCACCACTCAGGCTTCACACTGTCTCCAGTCTTCTTGCAGCAACATTCACCACTCAGGCTTCACACTGTCTCCAGTCTTCTTGCTGCAACAGGGTGACAGCAGTAAGACCAGAGAGAAGGAGCGAGGTGGGTACATTGCTTTTTCTTGGACTGTAAGAAGGCGTTTGACACAGTTCCACATGAGAGATTGGTGCAAAAGCTGGAGGGCCAGGCAGGGATAACAGGGAGGGGACTGCAATGGATCAGGGAATACCTGTCAGCCAGACAACAGTGAGTCATGGTACGTGACGAGGTGTCAGAGTGGGCTTCTGTGAAGAATTCAATCAGACGAGTGCTAGGCAGAAAAACAAAGGGATCTGGACAGGCTGCAGGCCTGGTCAGAAAACTGGCTACTGGATTTCAGCCCCACCAAGTGCAAAATCATGAAGGTTGGGGAAGGGCAAAGAAGGCCACAGACGGAGAACAGTCTAGTGGGCCAGACACTACAAACCTCACTCAAGGAAAAGGATCTTGGGGTGAGCATAACACCAGGCAGAAGGAAGGGAAGGTACCAGATACAACACAACAGGTGGAGAGTCAGAAGGAAGGGAAGGTACCAGATACAACACAACAGGTGGAGAGTCAGAAGGAAGGGATGGTACCAGATACAACACAACAGGTGGAGAGTCAGAAGGAAGGGAAGGTACCAGATACAACACAACAGGTAGAGAGTCAGAAGGAATGGAAGGTACCAGATACAACACAACAGGTAGAGAGTCAGAAGGAAGGGAAGGTACCAGATACAACACAAGGAGGGAAACGCGTCCAGATCATCAACGAAATATGACAGGGAAAACCGGTCCAGAACAATGAAATATGTGAAGGGGGACCCGTCCAGAACTAGGAAAAATGATAAGGAAACCGTCCAAACAAGGAAATTGAGAAAGAAACCCCGGGAAAGAAAATGAAATATGAGAACGAAACCCCTCTGAACAATGAATATGAGGGAAACCCCTCCAGAACAATGAAATATGGCGGGGGAAAAAACGGCCAGAACAAAGAAATTGACAGGGAAACCGTCCAGAACAATGAAAAAAATTGAGAAGGAAAAACCCGTCCAGAAAAAATGAAAATGACAGGGAAACCCGTCCAGAACAAAGAAAATATGACAGGGGGGAAAACCCGTCCAGAAAATGGAAAAATGACAGGGAAACCCGTCCCTAACAATGAAATTGAGAAGGAAACCCGTCCAAAAAGATGAAAATTGAGTGGGAAACCCCTCCCAAGAATGAAATATGACAGGGAAACCCGTCCAGAAGAATGAAATATGACAAGGAAACCCGTCCAGAACAATGAAATGTGACAGGGAAACCGTCCAAACAATGAAATATGACAAAGAAACCAGTCCAGATCCATGCGATATTACAGGGAAACCGTCCAGAACAATGAAATATGACAAGGAAACCGTCCAGAACAATGCAATATGACAGGGAAACCTCTCCAGAGCAATGAAATATGGGAAGGAAACCCGTCCAGAAGAATGAAATGTGACATGGAAACTCGTCCAGAACAATGAAATATGACAGGGAAACCCGTCCACAACAATGAAATATGAAAGGGAAAACCGTCCAGAACAATGAAATATGAGAAGGAAACCCGTCCATAACAAGGAAATATGAGAACCCAAACCCATAAAGAAAAAATAATATGAGAAGGAAACCCCTAAAGAACAATGAAAGATGAGAGGGAAACCCGTATACAGCAATGAGATATAAGAGGGAAACGCGTCCAGAACAACGAAATATGACAGTGAAACCAGTCCAGAACAATGAAATGCGACAGGAAAACCCGTCCAGAAAAATGATATATGACAGGGAAACCCGTCCAGAACAATGAAATATGACAGGAAAACCCGTCCAGAACAATGAAATATGAGAAGGAAACCCGTTCAGAACAAGGAAATATGAGAAGGAAACACGTCCAGAACAATGAAATATGAGAACGAAACCCCTCAAAACAATGAAATGTGAGAAGGAAACCCGTCCAGAACAATGAAATATGACAGGGAAACCAGTCCAGAACAATGAAATATGAGAGTGAAACCCGTCCAGAACAAAGAAATATGACAGGGAAACCCGTCCAGAACAACGAAATATAAGAAGGAAACCCGTCCAGAACAATGAAATATGACAGGGAAACCAGTCCAGAACAAAGAAATATGAGAACGAAACCCGTAAAGAACAATGAAATATGAGAACGAAACCCGTAAAGAACAAAGAAATATAACAACGAAACCCCTCAAGAACAATGAAATATGAGAAGGAAACCCGTCCAGAACAATGAAATATGGCCGGGAAACCCGGCCTGAACAATGAAATATGACAGGGAAACCAGTCCAGAACAACGAAATATGAGAAGGAAACCCCTCCATAACAATGAAATATGAGAAGGAAACCAGTCCATGAACAATGAAATATGAGAAGGAAACCAGTCCAGAACAATGAAGTATGAGAGGGAAACCCGTCCAGAAGAATGAAATATGACAGGGAAACCCGTCCAGAACAATGAAATATGACAGGGAAACCGTCCAGAACACTGAAATGTGACAGGGAAACCCGTCCATAAAAATTAAATATGAAAAGGAAACCCATCCAGAAAAAGGAAATATGAGAAGGAAACCCGTCCATAACAAGGAAATATGAGAACGAAACCCGTAAAGAACAATGAAATATGAGAACGAAACCCATAAAGAACAATGAAATATGAGAAGGAAACCCGTCCAGAACAATGAAATATGGCCGCGAAACCCGTTCAGAATAATGAAATAGGGGTAGGAAACCGTCCAGAACATTGAAAATATGAAAAAGGAAACCCGTCCAGAGCAATGAGATATAAGAGGGAAACGCGTCCAGATCATCAACGAAATATGACAGGGAAACCGGTCCAGAACAATGAAATATGTGAAGGAAACCCGTCCAGAACTAGGAAATATGATAAGGAAACACGTCCAGAACAAGGAAATATGAGAAAGAAACCCGTCCAGAACAATGAAATATGGCCGGGAAAGTCGGCCAGAACAATGAAATATGACAGGGAAACCAGTCCAGAACAATGAAATATGAGAGTGAAACCCGTCCAGAACATAGAAATATGACAGGGAAACCCGTCCAGAACAATGAAATATGAGAGGGAAACCCGTCCCTAACAATGAAATATGAGAAGGAAACAAGTCCAAAACGATGAAGTATGAGAGGGAAACCCATCCACAAGAATGAAATATGACAGGGAAACCCGTCCAGAAGAATGAAATATGACAAGGAAACCCGTCCAGAACAATGAAATGTGACAGGGAAACCGTCCAAACAATGAAATATGACAAAGAAACCAGTCCAGATCCATGCGATATTACAGGGAAACCGTCCAGAACAATGAAATATGACAAGGAAACCGTCCAGAACAATGCAATATGACAGGGAAACCTCTCCAGAGCAATGAAATATGGGAAGGAAACCCGTCCAGAAGAATGAAATGTGACATGGAAACCCGTCCAGAACAATGAAACATAGGGGGGAAACCCGTATTACAGCAATGAGGATATAAGAGGGAAACGCGTCCAGAACAACGAAATATGACAGTGAAACCAGTCCAGAACAATGAAATACGACAGGAAAACCCGTTCAGAAAAATGATATATGACAGGGAAACCCGTCCAGAACAATGAAATATGAGAAGGAAACCCGTCAGAACAAGGAAATATGAGAAGGAAACACGTCCAGAACAATGAAATATGAGAACGAAACCCCTCCAAACAATGAAATGTGAGAAGGAAACCCGTCCAGAACAATGAAATATGACAGGGAAAACAGTCCAGAACAATGAAATATGAGAGTAAAACCCGTCCAGAACAAAGAAATATGACAGGGAAACCCGTCCAGATCAATGAAATATGAGAGGGAAACCTGTCCATGACAATGAAATATGACAGGGAAACCCGTCCAGAACAATGAAATATGACAGGGAAACCAGTCCAGAACAAAGAAATATGAGAACGAAACCCGTAAAGAACAATGAAATATGAGAACGAAACCCGTAAAGAACAAAGAAATATAACAACGAAACCCCTCAAGAACAATGAAATATGAGAAGGAAACCCGTCCAGAACAATGAAATATGGCCGGGAAACCCGGCCTGAACAATGAAATATGACAGGGAAACCAGTCCAGAACAACGAAATATGAGAAGGAAACCCGTCCATAACAATGAAATATGAGAAGGAAACCAGTCCAGAACAATGAAGTATGAGAGGGAAACCCGTCCAGAAGAATGAAAGATGAGAAGAAAACTCTTCAAGAACAATGAAATATGACAGGGAAACCCGTCCAGAACAATGAAATATGACAGGGAAACCCGTCCAGAACACTGAAATGTGACAGGGAAACCAGTCAAGAACAATGAAATATGACAGGGAAACCCGTCCAGAACAATGAAATATGAGAAGGAAACCCGTCCATAACAAGGAAATATGAGAACGAAACCCGTAAAGAACAATGAAATATGAGAACGAAACCCATAAAGAACAATGAAATATGAGAAGGAAACCCGTCCAGAACAATGAAATATGGCCGCGAAACCCGTTCAGAATAATGAAATATGAGAAGGAAACCCGTCCAGAACATTGAAATATGAGAAGGAAACCCGTCCAGAACAATGAAACATGAGAGGGAAACCCGTATACAGCAATGAGATATAAGAGGGAAACGCGTCCAGAACAACGAAATATGACATTGAAACCGGTCCAGAACAATGAAATATGAGAAAGAAACCCGTCCAGAACAATGAAACATGAGAGGGAAACCCGTATACAGCAATGAGATATAAGAGGGAAACGCGTCCAGAACAACGAAATATGACAGTGAAACCAGTCCAGAACAATGAAATACGACAGGAAAACCCGTCCAGAAAAATGATATATGACAGGGAAACCCGTCCAGAACAATGAAATATGACAGGAAAACCCGTCCAGAACAATGAAATATGAGAAGGAAACCCGTTCAGAACAAGGAAATATGAGAAGGAAACCCGTCCAGAACAATGAAATATGACAGGGAAACCAGTCCAGAACAATGAAATGTGAGAGTGAAACCCGTCCAGAACAAAGAAATATGACAGGGAAACCCGTCCAGAACAACGAAATATAAGAAGGAAACCCGTCCAGATCAATGAAATATGACAGGGAAACCAGTCCAGAACAAAGAAATATGAGAACGAAACCCGCAAAGAACAATGAAATATGAGAACGAAACCCGTAAAGGGAAAAAAAGAAAAAAAAAACAACGAAACCCAGAAGAACAATGAAATATGAGAAGGAAACCCGTCCAGAACAATGAAATATGGCCGGGAAACCCGGCCTGAACAATGAAATATGACAGGGAAACCAGTCCAGAACAACGAAATATGAGAGGGAAACCCGTCCATAACAATGAAGTATGAGAGGGAAACCCGTCCAGAAGAATGAAAGATGAGAAGAAAACTCTTCAAGAACAATGAAATATGACAGGGAAACCCGTCCAGAACAATGAAATATGACAGGGAAACCCGTCCAGAACACTGAAATGTGACAGAAAAACCCGTCAAGAACAATGAAATATGACAGGGAAACCCGTCCAGAACAATGAAATATGAGAACGAAACTCGTCCAGAACAATGAAATATGAGAGGGAAATCCGTCCAGAACAATGAAATATGAGAAGGAAACTCGTCAAGAATAATGAAATATGACAGGGAAAACCGTCCAGAACAATGAAATATGACAAGGAAATCCGTCCAGAACAATGAAATATTACAGGGAAACCCGTCCATGACAATGAAACATGAGAGGGAAACCCGTCCATGACAATGAAATATGACAGGGAAACCGGTCCAGAACCATGCGATATGAATGGGAAACCGTCCAGGACAAAGAAATATGACAGGGAAACCTGTCCAGAACATTGAAATAAGACAGGGAAACCCGTCCAGAACAAATCCAGGGGGGTGAGGAGGGGTTGTTCCTTAGTTCCTTGGCTAGTGCAGTGTTGTTGTTGATCAATACCACTTATTCCGTGGGCACAGTAATATAATATACTGTTTGTTGAGCTAGTACACAAACAGTGAGTAGAATGAAAATAGCTCGGAGGCGTCCACACCACCGTATGTCCTTCGATGGTGGGTACAACATCTAGCTTGGCTGGATGCACCATTGTTAAGGATTGTGTGGTCTAGTGGTCTAAAGCGTCATGCGTTTTCTCTCACCATGAGGTGGGCCAAAACAGCATGGGTTCGACTCCTTGGCTAGTGCAGTGTTGTTATTGATCAATACCACTTGTTCCGTGGGTACTAATATATATATATATATATATATATATATATTATTATATATATATATATATATATATATATATATATAACATTGATCTATGGCCGAAGGAGACTCGAACCTACGAACCTTCGAACAAGGTACGCAGTGCTTTACTGTCCTCACCACACTGGGCCAATACCTTGGCGCCCAGTTCACGCTAGACGTTGATCCAAGGCAGTCAGTTTTCAGGCGGGATGTTTACAGCTTTTCATCTCATCCCCTGCATGCATCGAGCAACTAGAGATTTTAACAGTGCAAGGAATTCGTAAGAGCAAGAGAAATATACACAAACACTGATCTCTGGCCGAGATCAGTGTTTGTGTATATTTCGCCTGCTATGGCGAATTCCTTGCACACACACACACACCACAACACAACACACACACACACACACACACATATAAAACAATATATATATATATATAATATATATATATTATATATATATATATATATATATATATATATATATAATTATATATATATATATTATATATATATATATATATAATATATATATTTTTATATATATATATATATATATATATATATATTATATATATATATATATAATATTATTTTATATTATATATTATGTATATATACATGTATATATATATATATATATATATATATATATATATATATATATATATATATATATATATATATATATTATATATAATATATTTCTTTTAATAAAAGAGATTACAAACATTGTTTAATAATGCTCAATTTAGTTTGGTTAGGAAAAATTGCTTTATTTGTATGCAAATAAGTTGATTTTTACAAAGGAAAATTCGTTTCTCGGATCAAGAGCTTTCCATCAGCAACAAGGAAGTGCCAAGAATGGAACGAGGAGTTTAATTTCTCCACAATTCAAATATTATAGTGTTAAAGCAAAGGAAAAGAAGCAGAGCCGTAGGCCTACTGATGGAAACAGTTAGGTCTTCCACACAATGATTCCCTCATAGACTTACGAACATAATTAAAACAACTTACTCCAGTGTCAGAGTCATTACGCTTCTCATTGTTGCTGACAGTTTTTGATATGAGAGTTTGGCTGATAGGTAGGTAGGTGGATAGCAAGTTAGGTAGCAAGCTAGGAAGTTAAGTAGGTAGTTATGTAAGTTGGTAGGTAGAGTGGAAGGTACGTAGGTAGCTTGGAAGATAGACAGGTAGTCAGGAAGGTTGGTAGGTTAGTAGGTAGGTAGTCAGGAGGGTTGGTAGGTAAGTAGGTAGGTTAGTAGGTAGGTAGTCAAGTAGGTAGGTAGGTTAGTAGGTAGGTTGGTAGGTAGTCAGGTAGATAGGGGGTCAGGTAGGTAGACATGTTAGTAGGTAATTAGGTAGGTAGGCAGGGTGAAGAATGGGAGAATCATTGTAATTCTTGCAAGTCTTGTAAGTCACCAACACCTCTTCAAGTATCCTGTTCTATTCGAACTGTTAATTATGCCGACTCTTTGCCAGTTCAACTTGCAGCTGCTGCTGCTGCTGCTGCTGCTGCTGCTGCTGCTGCAAGATGATCGAGACTAGGACCTTGAGTAGCTTTAAAACAGATTGGACAAATATATAAGTGGGAGGGGCTGGGTTTGATTGGAGTCATTGGTTACGGGAGTAAATTCTTGGGTATCTTTAGGCAAGGATGGTTTTGATAAGGACCTGCCTTGTATGGGTCTTCTGCAGTGTTCCTCCATTCTTATGTTCTATGTCAAATACATAAAGTAGTAAAAATTTCTAAACATCTCAAAAAGTACATCTAAATGATGCCTTGTATTTTACACAGTACAAAAATATTACCTTATTAAAAGTAAAGCGGGAAAAATCTATGTAAATATATTTAGTAACTAAACAATGAACCTAAAAGCTTAAACCAACCACAGTGATGATGATGAGTAGTGAAGATACACTGTGATGATGATGAGTAGTGAAGATACACTGTGATGATGATGAGTAGTGAAGATGCACTGTGATGATGATGAGTAGTGAAGATACACTGTGATGATGATGAGTAGTGAAGATACACTGTGATGATGATGAGTAGTGAAGATACACTGTGATGATGATGAGTAGTGAAGATGCACTGTGATGATGATGAGTAGTGAAGATACACTGTGATGATGATGAGTAGTGAAGATACACTGTGAGATGAAAGTTTGGGGAAGATACCAGTGATATGTAGTAGTGAAAGATACACAGTGCAATGATGTGAAATTAGTGGCCACTGTTTGATGATCCAGGAGTTACACAATCCATTAGTAGACAATACATGGACGAGGTTATGATAAGGTGAGAGTGATGTGAATACTAGTGAAAATACATTTGATGATGGTTCACTGTGATAGTAGTAGTAAAATCCAGTAGTGTGATAGTGGTACAAAGAAGATATAAATCCGTTTTACTAGTGAAGATAATGTGTGATGTTTGGCCACTAAATACACTGCTATATTATAGTAGTGAAACATCGAAATGGTATCACTAGTATAATCACTCTGATGAGATAGTGAAATACACCCCTGTGATCCATAGTAGTTTAGATAATGGATTGATTAAAGATCCTGGGAGAGCGAAGAGTATGCCAAATACACTTGGGCATGATTAGTTACACATGTGTCTGATTACTTGAAGATACACTGTGATGATGATGAGTAGTGAAGATTTCACAGTGATGATGATGAGTAGTGAAGATACACTGTGATGATGATGAGTAAAGGAAGATACACTGTGATGATGATGAGTAGTGAAGATACACTGTGATGATAGTGATGTGTAGTGAAGATACACTGTGATGATGTGATGAGTGTAGTGAAGATACACTGTGATGATATGAGTTAGTGAAGATACACTGTTGATGAATGTTAAAATGTGATGTATGAAATGAAGATAACTTTTGGATGAGTAGTGGATACCACTGAAGAATATGAAGATACAAGTGTGTGATGAGTAGTGAAAGATACACTTGATGAGATGAGTAGTGAAGATACACTGTGATGATAGTGATGTGTAGTTGAAGATCTAACTGTGATGATCGTTAGTGATGTTAGTGAAATACACTTTTGATGATGTTAGTGATGGGTAGTGAAGAACACTTTGATGTGAGAGTAGTGAAGATACACTGGGTGATGAGGTAGTGAAGATACACTGTGGGGGATGGTAGTGAAGATCACTGTGATGAGATGAGTAGTGAAGATACGTTGTGATGTGATGAGTAGGAAGTACACTGTGATGATGTGAGTGTGAAGATACACTGTGTGATGATGAGTAGTGAAGTAAAACTGTGATGATGATGAGTAGTGAAATACACTGTGATGATGATGAGCAGTGAAGATTAAATGTGATGAGATGAGTAGGAAAATACACTGTGATGATGATGGCAGTGAAGATACACTTGTTTTGAGTAGTGAAGATACACTGTGAGATAAAATATTGGGAAGATTTCACTGTGATGTGATGGTAGGGAAGATACACTGTGATGATAGTTGTGTAGTGAAAATCACTGTGATGATGATGATAGTGAAAAATACACGTGATGTGATGAGTAGTGAAGAACCGTGATGATGTAGTGTAGTGAAAATACACGGGGATGATGAGGGGGTAGTGAAGATACACTGTGATTGGGGTGGAAAT
>NC_069463.1:31220598-31242116 GCF_026875155.1 Cherax quadricarinatus
AGGTAGAGTTTGGGGGGGTAAAAGGGGTTGGTTGGTTTGGTTTTGGAAAGGGGGGAAAGGTAGGTAGGTAGATTGGTAAGAAGGGAAGGTAGGTTGGTACCTTGAAATGTAGGGAGATGGAGGTGGTGGGGGGGGGGTAGGGAGGAGGATGTACACAATTATGTTGAGTCACAGTAAGCTAAATCAATCAAATTACTAACTCCTCTTCGCCTTACTACGTCTCCGTGTAATTCCAGTAGGTAGAGAGGTCGGAAGGTAAGGAGCAGCATAGGAGACTCCTTGTTATGCTTTCAAGTCTTGTCAGTCACCCACCTCTCTCCTGGAATCCTATCTTTTCTCTAGATTAGTCTGACTGACCACTTGTAGCTAATTCAATCAAATTTATATTACAACTCCTGCCTCTTGTTCTAGTTTATTCTAGTGTCTCCCTCTAACTTTCAAGCTGTTAATTATACCTGCTGTCTGCTATTCCAACTTGCTACTGCTACTGTTGTCTGTTTCATTTTTAAATTACCACAAGTCTTTTAGCTACATCTCTAAAAGTACGTCTGAATGATGCCTTGCTACTTCTTACACAGAAATATTATTGGATTGGAAATAAAGAGAGAGATACCCATCTATGTTAAAAACTAAACAGTGAGCATAATACCATAAGCTAACCATCACATAATTACAAGAGCAAGGAAAGTAACAACTATAAGTGATGCTTAAGATGCATAAGAATAGATTAAAAAATGACATTAAGAGTGGAAGTGGGAAGTTAAGGGAAGGGTAAGGGATCCCCAACTTCCTTCCCCCACCTTCAGTGGAAGGGTAAGGGATCCCCCACTTCCTTCCCCCACCTTCAGTGGAAGGGTAAGGGATCCCCCACTTCCCTTCCCCCCACCTTCAGTGGCAACCTATTCTATCTCCCCTATTTTTTCCAACTGTTTATTAATTACTTTCCCGATCTTGTTTACTGTAACTGAGAGATGGACGAAGGAGGTATGAGAGAGATGATGGACCTGTGAGAGCCTAAGGTAGGGGGAGGGAATAACTAGGGAGGTAAGAGAGAGCGAGAGAAGAGAAGAGAGAAGAGAGAGAGAGAGAGAGAGAGAGAGAGAGAGAGAGAGAGAGAGGGAGGGAGAGAGAGGGAGGGAGAGGGAGGGAGGGAGAGGGATTAATGGAGGGAGATATATATGCACATAAAATTTTAATGTTTCAATCTTCATAAAATGTTTTTTTTAATACCAATGCCCAGCCATATGGCCGGGTACATTTGTTTCGTCTCTTGTGTCGGAGTTCGTTGATTCGAAGCTTCAGCGTTGACTCGTATTTTTTTCCCGTGACTCAGCGTAATGGTGTACATATTTATCTCTTAATATGCTATACAAATTAACCTAAGGTGTACCTCTAGTTAAGTTTTATAAAAAAAAAACGCAACTTTAATAAATTATAATGACCGTGTGTGCGTGTGTGGCAGTCTGGTGTAACACTGGTGTAAGTCTGGTGTAAGTCTGGTGTAACACTGGTGTAAGTCTCAGTTGCTTGGTGAGTGTCTAACGTAGCAGACGAGACGAGAGTTTTCTGAGCATTCCTGCTGCAGCAGGCAAAGCTTCTTAACTCATTCATAACTATTATCGAGGTGTGTGGTTTTTGACAAATAAAGGAAAAGTTTTTGTTGTCCCTATATGCGTACAGGGACAGCAGGGTGGATAGGGGGGCAATGTGGTAGATGTATGGGATAGGAGGAAGGTTATTGAAAGCAGTGACGAGTTTTTATGAGGATAGTGAGGCTCAGGTTAGTGTGTAGGAGAGAGGGAGAATATTTCCCAGTAAAAGTAGGCCTTCGACAAGGATGTGTGATGTCACCATGGATGTTCAATATATTTATAGATGGGGTTGTGAGAAAAGTGGATGTTCGGGTGTTGGCAAGAGGTGTGGAGTTAAAAGACAGAGAATCGAACACAAAGTGGGAGTTGCCACAGTTGCTCTTTGCTGATGGCACTGTGCTTTTGGGAGATTCGGAGAGAAGTTGCAGAGGTTGATGGATGAGTTTGGTAGGGTGTGTAAAAGAAGAAAATTGAAAGTGAATATTGGAAAGAGTTAGGTGATGAGGATAAAAATTAGGTAACGAAAAATTGGATATCAGGATGGAGGGAAGAGTATGGAGGAGGTGAATGTATTCTGATATTTAGGAGTGGACGTGTCTGCGGATGGATCTATGAAAGATGAGGTGAGTCATAGCACTGACGAGGATACAAAAGTGAGTGGTACACTGAGGAGTCTGTGGGGAGACAGAGCTTCCATGGAAGCAAAGAGGGGAATGTAAGAGAGCATAGTTATACCAATGCTCTTATATGGGTGTGAAACATGGGTGGTGAATGTTGCAACAAGGAGAAGGCTGGAGGCAGTGGAGATGTGGTATCTGAGGGCAATGTGTAGAGTGAATAATGATGCAGAGAATTCTTAGTTTGAATATTAGGAGGAAGTGCGGGATTACCAAAACTATTATCCAGGGGGGTGAGGAGGGGTTGTTCCTTAGTTCCTTGGCTAGTGCAGTGTTGTTATTGATCAATACCACTTATTCCGTGGGCACAGTAATATAATATACTGTTTGTTGAGCTAGTACACAAACAGTGAGTATAATGAAAATAGCTCGGAGGCGTCCACACCACAGTATGTCCTTCGATGGTGGGTACATCTAGCTTGGCTGGATTCACCGTTGTTAAGGATTGTGTGGTCTAGTGGTCTAAAGCGTCATGCGTTTTCTCTCACCATGAGGTGGGCCAAAACAGCATGGGTTCGACTCCTTGGCTAGTGCAGTGTTGTTATTGATCAATACCACTTGTTCCGTGGGTACTAATATATATATATATATATATATATATATATATATATATATATATATATATATATAACATTGATCTATGGCCGAAGGAGACTCGAACCTACGAACCTTCGAACAAGGTACGCAGTGCTTTACTGTCCTCACCACACTGGGCCAATACCTTGGCGCCCAGTTCACGCTAGACGTTGATCCAAGGCAGTCAGCTTTCAGGCGGGATGTTTACAGCTTTTCATCTCATCCCCTGCATGCATCGACCAACTAGAGATTTTAACAGTGCAAGGAATTCGTAAAGAGCAAGAGAAATATACACAAACACCCAATCTCTGGCCGAGATCAGTGTTTGTGTATATTTCGCCTGCTATGGCGAATTCCTTGCACCCACACACACACACCACACACCTACACACCCACACAATACAACTACTAACACACACACACACACCACAATATATTATATATTATGTATATATATATGATATATATATGTATATATTTATATTATATATATATATATTATATATATATGTATATATATATATTCTTTATAAAAGAGATTACAAACATTGTTTAATAAAGCTCAATTTAGTTTGGTTAGGAAAAATTGCTTTATTTATATGCAAATAAGTTGATTTTTTACAAAGGAAAATTCGTTTCCTCGGATCAAAAGCTTTCCATCAGCAACAAGGCAAGTGCCAAGAATGGAACGAGGAGTAATTTCTCCACATTCAATAATTATAGTGTTAAAGCAAAGTAAAAGAAGCAGAGCCGTAGGCCTACTGATGGAAACAGTTAGGTCTTCCACATAATGATTCCCTCATAGACTTACGAACATAATTAAAACAACTTACTCCAGTGTCAGAGTCATTACGCTTCTCATTGTTGCTGACAGTTTTTGATATGAGAGTTTGGCTGATAGGTAGGTAGGTGGATAGCAAGTTAGGTAGCTAGCTAGGAAGTTAGTAGGTAGTTATGTAAGTTGGTAGGTAGAGTGGAAGGAGCGTAGGTAGCTTGGAAGATAGACAGGTAGTCAGGAAGGTTGGTAGGTTAGTAGGAAGGTAGTCAGGAGGGTTGGTAGGTAAGTAGGTAGGTTAGTAGGTAGGTAGTCAAGTAGGTAGGTAGGTTAGTAGGTAGGTTGGTAGGTAGTCAGGTAGATAGGGGGTCAGGTAGGGACATGTTAGTAGGTAATTAGGTAGGTAGGCAGGGTGAAGAATGGGAGATTCATTGTAATTCTTGCAAGTCTTGTAAGTCACCAACACCTCTGTCCTATTCGAACTGTTAATTATGCCGACTCTTTGCCAGTTCAACTTGCAACTGCTGCTGCTGCTGCTGCTGCTGCTGCTGCTGCTGCTGCTGCTGCTGCTGCTGCTGCTGCTGCTGCAAGATGATCGAGACTAGGACCTTGAGTAGCTTTAAAACAGATTGGACAAATATATAAGTGAGAGGGGCTGGGTTTGATTGGAGTCATTGGGTACGGGAGTAAATTCTTGGATATCTTTAGGCAAGGATGGTTTTGATAAGGACCTGCCTTGTATGGGTCTTCTGCAGTGTTCCTCCATTCTTATGTTCTATGTCAAATACATAAAGTAGTAAACATCTCTAAACATCTCAAAAAGTACATCTAAATGATGCTTTTTTTTACACAGACAAAATATTCCTATTAAAGTAAGCGGGAAAATCTTTTGTAAATATATTTGTACTAACAATGAGCCTAAAAGCTTAAACCACCCCAGTGATGATTGATGGGAGGAAGATACACTTGTGATAGTAGTGAAATACACTGTGATGATGATGAGTAGTGAAAGATCACTGTGATGATGATGGTAGTGAAGATACACTGTGATGATGATGATAGTGAATACACTGTGATGATGAGGTAGTGAAGATACACTGTGGATGAGATGAGTAGTGAAGATACACTGTGATGATGATGAGTAGAGACGATAACACAGTGATAGGCAGATGAGTAGAGAGATACACTGTGATGATGATGAGTAGTGAAGCTACAACTGGAGCTGATGAAGAGTGTAGTGAAGTACACTGGGGGGGGTGATGATGAAGAGTAGATGAAGATACACTGTGATGATGATGAGTAGTGAAGAGTACACTGTGGGATGATGATGAGTAGTAAAGATACACTGGTGGATGATGATGATATAGTGAAGATACCCTGAGATGATGATGAGTAGTGAAGATACCCAGTGATGATGATGAGTAGTGAAGAAACACTGTATGATGAGAGTAGTTAAGGATACACTGTGAAGATGAGTAGTGAAGATACACTGTGATATGATGAGTAGTGAAGATACACTGGATGATGAGGTAGTGAAGATACAACGTGGTGATGGATAGTGTGTGTAGTGAAGATACCCGTGATGATGAGAGTAGTGAAAGATACCCTGTGATGGATGAAGAGTAGTGAAGATACACAGTGACGATGAAGAGTAGTGAAGATACACTGTGGATGATGTAGTGATGTTTTAGGGAAGATGAAACTCTGATGGAGCCACCACTAAAAATCCCATCACCTCTAGTGTCACCACAACAAATACTAACCACTACCTACCACCACTACCAAATACCACCAATACAATAATCCCACCACAGGTGTACGCACTGCAAATATCCCCACATACACATCTCAACTAAAATCCGAAATCCCACTACAAGCATCACTAAACTACAAGACTCAACACTACTCCAAGAATCAACACTACAAGAATCAACCACTACAAGTATCAACACTACAAGAATCAACACTACGTAATAATCAACACTGCCAGTAATCAACACTACAATATCAACACTACAAGTATCAACACTACAAGTATCAACACTACAAGTATCGAACACCACACTTACAACACAACCCGTATCAGACACTGCTAGTATCAACCCTACAAGTATCAACACTCGCAAGTATCAACACTACAAGTAATCCAACACACTAGTATCAACACTACAAGTATCAACACAGCCAAGTATCAACACTACAAGTATCAACACTACAAGTATCAACACTGCAAGTATCAACACTACAAGTATCAACACTACAAGTATCAACACTACAAGTATCAACACAACAAGTATCAACACTACAAGTATCAACATCAAACATGTACAACACTGCAAGTTACACACTACAAGTATCACAACTACAAGTATCAACACAGGCAGTATCCAACACTACAAGTATCAACACTACAAGTATCATCACTACAAGTATCAACACTGCAAGTATCAACACTACAAGTATCAACACTACAAGTATCAACACTACAAGTATCAGCACTGCAAGTACCACCACTACAAGTACCACTACTACAAGTGCCACCACTACAAGTACCACAACCTACAAGTAACCACACCACTACAAGTGCCACCAACTACAATGCCACCACCTACAAGTACCCACAACACAAGTACCACCACTACATGTAACCCACCACTACAAGTAACCACCACTTTAAACCAAGGACCACCACTACAATACCCACAACTAACAAGTTCCACCACTACAAGTACCACAACTACAAGTACCACCACTACAAGTACCACCACTACAAGTACCACAACTACAAGTACCACCACTACAAGTACCACCACTACAAGTACCACCACTACAAGTACCACCACTACAAGTACACAACAAACAAGTACACCACTGAAGTAACACACCTACAATACCCACCACTACCAAGTACCCCACCAACTAAAAGTACCGCACCACTACAAAGGTACCACCACTACAAGTTCCACAACCAACAAGTACCACCACTCCAAAGTACCACCATCGACCACTACAAGTACCACCACTACAAGTGCCACCACTACAAGTGCCACCACTACAAGTACCACCACTACAAGTGCCACCACTACAAGTACCACCACTACAAGTGCCACCACTACAAGTGCCAACCACTACAAAAGTGCCAGCGGGCCCCCCCCGGGGGTGGGGGGGGGGGGGGGCGGGGGGGGGGGGGGGGGGGGGGGGGGGGGGGGGGGGGCTCCCCGGGGCCCCTACAAGTCCACCACTACAAGTGCCACCACTAACAAGTGCCACCACTACAAAGTCCACCACGCAATACCACCATTACAAGTACCACCACTGCAAGTACCACCACTGCAAGTACCACCACTACAAGTACCACCACTGCAAGTACCACCACTACAAGTACCACCACTGCAAGTACCACCACACCACTACAAGTACCACCACTACAATACCACCACTACAAGTAACCACCACTACAAGGACCACCACTACAAGTGCCACTCACTACACGTGGCCACCCACTACAAGTGCCACCACTACAAGTGCCACCACTACAAGTGCCACCACTACAAGTGCCGACACTACAAGTCCCCCCACCACTACAAGTGCCACCATACAAGTGCCGCCACTACAAGGTGCCAACCACTACAAGTACCACCACACTATACCACCACTACCGTACCACCACAGCAAGTACCACCACGCAAGTACCACCACTACAAGACCACCACTAGCAAGTACCACCCACTACAAGTACCACCACTGCAAGTACCACCACACAAGTACCACACCACTACAAGTGCCACCACTACAAGTGCCACCACTACAAGTGCCACCACTACAAGTACCACCACTACAAGTGCCACCACTACAAGTTGCCATACCCACTACAAGATACCACCACTACAAAGTGGCCACCACAACAAGTGCCACCACTACAAGTACCACCCACTACAAGTGCCACCACTACAGTGCCACCACAACCAGTGCCACCACTACAAGTAGCACCACTACAAGTGCCACCACTACAAGTGCCACCACTACAAGTACCACCACTGCAAGTACCACCACTACAAGTACCACCACTGCAAGTACCACCACTGCAAGTACCACCACTACAAGTACCACCACTGCAAGTACCACCACTACAAGTACCACCACTGCAAGTACCACCACTACAAGTACCACCACTACAAGTGCCACCACTACAAGTACCACCACTACAAGTACCACCACTACAAGTACCACCACTGCAAGTACCACCACTACAAGTACCACCACTGCAAGTACCACCACTACAAGTACCACCACTACAAGTGCCACCACTACAAGTACCACCACTACAAGTGCCAACCACTACAAAGTACCGCACCACTACAAGTGCCACCAACTACAAGTGCCACCACTACAAGTACCACCAGTTTTTTTTTTTCTACAAGTGGCCACCACTACAAGTAACCAGACCACTAAAATATCACCACTACAAACATAACACTACAAGTATCTTCACTACAGCTACCAACCACTACAAATATAGCACAGCAATTTCAACACTGTTAAGTACCTCATCTACAATATCTCCACTTCCATTACCACTACTGCAAGATCTCCATTACACGTCTCACTAATACGAATATCACCACTACATGTATTATAAATACTTCTAACACCAACACTAAAATTCTCTCCACTGCAGAACATCAACACTACAAATTATCAACTCTACAAGAATCACTACTTCGAGTACTCACTACTACAAGAATTATCAAAGCAGTATCACCACTACGAGTACCACACCTTCAAGTCTCACCAGTAAAAGTATCAGTACTTCCAATACCACCGCTATAATGAATCACGCGCACTACACGTCTCAGTTCTTCCAATACCACCGAAACATCGAATCCAGGCACCGCACAAATGTCACCACCACTACAAGAACTCGGTACTTCCGGTACCACAGCTCAAATGTCACCCTACACAATATCAGTAATTTCAATACCAACACTGACAAGTAACACCTCTTCAAGAATCATTACTATTAGTACCACCATTACACCATAAAAAACTACAAGTATCAGTAACTCCCACAGTATCATCAGAATACCAGTATGAACAATATCACCAGTGACTGGTATCATCAGTACAAATGTTACAACTACAAAACCACCACAACATAATATCACCAATACAAGCATCACCACTACAGTACCACCAACTACAAGTAATCACACTACAAAAATCACAACTACGTATAACTCTACGTACTACTACTACTACTACTAACTACTACTACTACTCCACTACTACTACAACTACTACTACCACCACCACCACCATCAACACCACGATCATATCACCACTACCGTTCAGTTCCTCCAACTATCACCACAACTTTCATCACCACACTACTACAACTAACTACTACTGCCATCAACACCACTATTATGATCACGAACTACCTTCAACACCTACCACCAAAAGTACTAGTAACTACCTTTTCAACACGACTACCATCAACACTACAACCATCAACACCAATATCATAAAACACTACCTTATATCCCATTCTACTAACCACTTATCATTACCACCTACTACCAACACCACTTATCACTCACCATTACTATATCCACTACTCTCATTCACACTGCTTACCACCCTGCTGTGATGCAAGTGCACGAGCATGCAGGATCAGGTGCCCAAGGCGGGGTCACTTGTTTTTTTATCCCATCCCTGAAGATGAGACGTCAGTAACATAAGCTTGGCCAGGAAGCTCAGTGAGTGAGACGAGGTTTGTCTGGAAAATATTCCCGGCTGCTTTATGTTTTGAACATGGATTCATAGTAGAAAAGGATAGTTATATAGATGATCACTGTATCCAAGAATAAAAACTTTATGTATGAAAACAGAGCTCGTGGACCTAAAGAAACTCTAAGATTTTTGTACGCCACGGAGAATGAGGACGGAAAAATCCTACTTCGACAAGTTGATGGTACCACTATGACCCGCCTCCGCCTGCTTCACCTCACCTTCACTGCAGTATATAGAGCCGACGTCTACGGCCCTATGCCTGTACAGAGAGTCAGACATTCTGGCTCTGACTCTCGCCCTGGCAGGTCATAGCACTCTCCTTACTTACTCCTGTCTCCCTACGATCCCCGTTGGGGAGGGGGAACCTTTACCAGCGTCGTCTTCACCATGACTTGCAAACGATGAGCTACGCAAATCGTGTAAAGATCAACCAAAAAATGTGGTAAACCGTTGATGATTCAACGAAGATTGCTCTTGCAACTGTTTTTCAGGAGCACTGCAAATTAAAATTAACACCATTTTTGTCCCTGAAAGAAGCATTCATTGTTGTGTGTCCACATGATGCTGAAGCAGAGAAGCTACTCACTACTGAAGCCAACCACTACGCTTTACTGCTCAAGGTTTTACTGTTACGTGTCCATCTCCTGCCCTCAGGGCCAGAAAGTCAGTATTCCTTAAAAAAAACTTGACAAGATTCTGACGATCTCAAACACCTGCAAACTCGAGACTTCCATCGAGAAACCAAAATACATGGGCTACTGTAGACCAGCATTACAAAAATCCCAACTAGCATCCTCCAAGATCAGAGGTCACCTTCACCGACGTCAACAGGCTGCCACTGCTCTGAACGAAGGTCTTGCTGTTTACAACTCTTCACATCATTTCTACTACATTGAAGCAGAGAGATAATCAGTACATTCACAACATTGCTGGAACTGTTATTCTTACCACACACCACAAAATCATTCCAGTAAAAGACAAGAAGTTCTGCACTACATGTGGTATGAGGGACACACCTTCAGTTCCTGCACCGCTGCGGCTCCACCACAACCATCGAGCTTAAACTGTAAAAGTAACGACCACAACACTGGCAGCAAAATGTCCTACAAGGAAGGTTATTGTGAAGATAAAAACAAGATGCAGCAAGAAAAAATCTACTAGCAACATACCAACGAAATGCAGCAATTGCAAGATACAAGCTAACACTATGACAAAATTTCTTCAAGCATCTACTCAGCCAGCCTCCACCATCAACACACCTCCAATCATGTGACGTAACCAAGATCCCCCTGACTGTCACTATAACGCTCAACATGGCAGACATGTCTGTACCTGGAACCTGTAGCCTTCCATCAACGAGTTATTTGCATTAAATAAATATGCCACATTCATATTCCCAGCATCTCCACCTTCGGAGAAATTACTAAAATTCACCAAGGACCTAATTACCACCTCCTGAGCCAGCAGTTCCAACTCTCCAACAAACTAGTGACGTCACTAAAACGCCTCCTATTCGTCGATCGCCTCCTAATCGTATATTGGCTCGTCGAGGGCGGCGTACCTCCACTCACCACTCCTCATAATGTGACCAACAGAAGCCACGATTCTACCACAGTCTTCTACACCCTCCTCTAGTGGAGACACCAACATTGAAAGAACCTTCAATGCTGCAACCACCAACAAAAACCTCGTCCCAGCCATCACTCGCGTATTCATACAGCAGACCAACATCGAGATCAATACCATCACTGAAAGTATAACCTTTTATACGACTCCGGACCAAGAACCCACCATGAATGTCGCACACTTTGTACGAGAAAAAACACGACAGAACAGTCAAGTTTTACAAATCGAAAAGGATCCCACTGTTCCTTCACTACACTCAGGATGACCCTTGACCAGTTACAAGCCAACCCACATTTCGAACCCCAACGATTACAAGACCTACTCATCGTGTTCCCCTTCCAACATCTGCACAACATAAGGAATGCTCCCATCAACACTGAAGAAATGAAGTAACTCCTGAGTTCACGATTAAACGACCCTGACCAATCAAGAAGCTAGCCTCCCTTGACCACGCCTCCGCTTCTTCCAGCAGCCGCCAATCAACATCAAGATGGCAGCAATCTCCATCCAGACAGTTGCAATCAGCACCTCCAGAAGTTTCCTGCTGTTTTCTAAGTTATTGTTTATCCCGGCTTAGCAGTTGGTTTAGTCGACTCCCTTCTCTCTTTCGACTCAGACATTCCTCTCACAACCGTCTATTCTTCGCACTGTCCCCACTTGCCCCTCGCCCTTGTGGGTCCATACCTGTAGAGTCCAATCTGATCTATGCTGTAACATTCTACAAGTATTGATGGACTGAACACATCGACTCCAGCTGAGGGATTTGATTACTCCATACTCCTCCTCTCCTTTGAAGCCTTCCTCTTTGTATTGGACTGATCAAGCCAGTGTGTTGGCGAAACGTTTCCTGAATAAAGATTCCCATATGCTGCATAAGTGTCTCAATCTCAAGTTCATCTTTCACTACACATCACTAACACCATCACAGATATCTTCACTACACATCTCTACACCATCACAGATCATCTTCACTAAACATCACTAACACAGTTCATCTTCACTACACAACACTAACTGCCCATCACAGATCATCTTCACTACACATCACTAACAACCATCACAGATAAATCTTCACTACACATTACTAACACCACACAGATCAATCTTCACTACACATCACTACACAGTTCACTTCACTACACCATCATATGTAACTCACACTCAGTTCCATTTTTCGCTACATTAAAAGGTAGATTTCATTTTCACTACACTTCACTTACACCACAACGTTCCTCACTATTTAACAGTCAAATAGCATAAAGATTAAAGGTGAGAATTGTTCTGGAATATAATTTGAAACCACCATCAACGTTCCTCACTATTTAACAGTCAAATAGCATAAAAGATTAAAAAGGTGAGAATTGTTCTTGGAATCTATTGATCCAATATTGTAAGTCTTACACCATCAACGTTCCTCACTATTTAACAGTCAAATAGCATAAAAAATTTAAAAGGTAAAAATTATTCTTGTAACCTATTGATCGAAGTGTTTCCAAATGGATATGAAGAGAATTTCTCTGGTGCTCCCCGAGACCGACCTTGGTCATCCCTACTGCACCGCAACTGTTAACGGACTTGTGAAAGTTGACTTTCTCATTGATTCTGGATCACACCTCTCCGCTATTGACGATAAAATGCTCCATGATACTGGGCTTAGTGAATTTATCAACTATAACAATGTTTTCAATGTAGTCGATACTCTAAAGAAAACATGCAAGTTCACTGGAACAATAAAACTTTACATCAAGATCTCCAACGCAGTAATGCGCCATGAGTTTCATGTCTCCGACAGAGGCGTAAACGTACTCGGTAGAGACTTTCTAGGACAACACGATGCTGCACTTACCTTGTCTCGCTCAGGATGCCGTCTCCACTTCAACGTGAAAAAGGAAGACGGCAATTTCGACAAGTTTCTCACTATCCCCTGCGAAGTCTTTTGGTCACAAAACAGAAGCCCTTCTAGACACAGGCAGACTATGGTGAGTGTGAACCCTGACTTCGTTAGTCCTGACCAACTTTCTCAGCTGGAACCACAAAAAGAAACCGTTTGAGTTTTCAGACTTGGACTGGAACATCGTTGGAAGAGCTGATTACCACCAACAGACCAGTTCCAATATTGATAAACAATCACCGCTGGACAAGTCACTGTACCGACTTTCATAAAGCAATTAATTTCGATGTCAACCTAGGCATTAATTTCCTAAAAGACCAAAATTTTGTTCTTTATTTCAAAAAATGTCTTGCACGTCCTCGTAAGAAACCAAAACGATTGGCAAGACAGAAACAGAAGAATTGAGGAGCGACTGTGACAGAAAAGTACAGAAACACCGTAAATTCGTCATTTTACCAGAGTAACGTGGATTCAAGAGTATTAGTGTGCTGAGTGACGGACACCGGTAAATAGCCACCAACGCCTCTACACACACACACACACACACACACACACACACACAACACACACACACACACACACACAAAAAAAAAAAAAAAAAAAAAAAAAAAAAAAAAAAAAAAAAAAAAAAAAAAAAAAAAAAAAAAAAAAAAAAAAAGGAACTCTGACACCACCTCCACTTGTGATTTTCGGGTTTTTTTTGCCCTGACTGTCAGAAGATAAGGCGGGCCAAAATAGCTGAGAGCTGCTGCCCAGAATACAGTTTGTGTTATGTACATATGAACTTTAAAATGGTAAAAAATTTACCGACAGGTTTTTAAGGAAAGACCCCCATAGCAACATTGGGAATTTCTTTATTTTCGAAACTTTTCCCGCCTACACAGTGGGCTTCTTCAGCCCGAGTACAGAAAAGTTGTTTAAAAGGGCAAAAATAAACTTAAAGGGACATGTAATCAGCCCATCCCCTTTTAAATTTTTGAGGTGGTCAGTCCCTCCCCCTGGAAAAGAGCATTGTTCCAAAATAAATTTTTTTTCATATTATGGAACAATGCCCCTTCTCCAACTGAGGGCCTGACCACCTAAAAAATTTTAAAGGGGTAAATGGACTGTTTTAAAAATCGCCCTTCAAGAAATTTTCTGCTTCTACAACTTTTCTGATTTTTACTGAAGAACCAAATGTGTAGGGAAATTTTTCGAAATAAAGATACCTAACTTTTGCAAAAGGGGTCTTAACCATTACATTAAAATACACAACCTACCAGTGATCACTAAACTCTCCTACAAAACCAACTTAGTGATGTTTGAAGTTTTAAAAACCCTTCAAATATATCAAATATCAATTTGCCTAAAATCCTTTGTTTAAAATTTATCCCCTTTCACTAAAGTTTGATTTAAAATATGTACAAATTTTTTTTTATTACCTTTTAATTAAAGGGAAATTTTTCATTTTTCCATTCATTTTTTTTATCGATTATATATATATATATTTTAAAATTATATATATATTTTTAAAATATATATATATATAAAATATATAAAATATATATATAAAAAATTAAAGGTTTTTTTCCCCAGAGAAAAAATTAGCCCAAATAAAACCCGACCCCCAAAGGGGTTAACGGGAGGCTAAAGCATCTATTAGGGGAAAAAAGGGGGAATTTTTTGGCGCATCAAAGGGGAAGGGGTTTTAACCTTTCCCGGGAGCAAAAATGTTCACTTAAAAGAGAAGAAAAAAAAAGCGAATAGAAAGGCAAAACGTAAACAATAAAATTAGATTTTGCAAAAGAATCAAAGACTAATCCAAAGGGGATTCTTTCAAGTGTATAGGACAAGGGTAAAGGGAAAAAAAAGTAGGACCTCCAAAATTTCGGAATGGACGCTGACGGATAATGAACGGGAAAAAGTTTTCCCTTTTATTTAATTACTTTTTTTTGTCATTTTTTTTACACAGGAAGATGTAAATGAGTTTAAATTAATTAACAATTTTTTAGTTCCTGGTAAATTTCCAAGTTAACAAATTTTACTGTCACGAGGGACATGGTTATTAAGCGGATAGACAAGCGGAAAAAAAATAAGTCCCCGGACCCGATGATTTTGTTTTAAAGGGGAAACTTAAAAAATGCAAAAAGGAGCTTAGTCACCATTAACGAGTGAAATTCAATGCGCCCCATCCTTACCAGTTTTTGTGCCAAAAGATGTGGAAGAGGGCAAATGGGTTTCCCCTATATTCAAATCAGGGGATAAGTCCACTCCTTAAAATTTTACCGTCCAAAAACTGACATCTAAATTGGGAAAAATTTATTAGAATCAATTATACTGACATTATCAGAATCACCTTGAAGAGCAAACTTGTTTAAATAATCTCAGCAGGGATTCACAGAGTCGCCTGCTGACAAATTTACTGACGTTTTTCAATAGAACATTTAAAGGCAGTTGACAGGAAAGGAATATGATTTTTGGGGCAAAAAAAACCCAAAAATGCAGTAAAAGTGAATCCTTTATTGACAAACGTTTCGCCCAAACAGTGGGTTTTTTCAATCACAAGCAAACTTTTTTTGTGACTTGAAAAAGCCCACGGGTGTGGGCGAAACGGTAGTCAAAAAAAGGGATCACATTAAACTGCATTTTTGTTTATATTGCCATTGGGGCCCTGTTTTTTTAACCATTTTTTCCATCGAATAGAAAATTGTTTTTTGGTTTTTTAGTAAACCTTCGAAGGGGTCCCTCACAAGAATTTTTAAAAAAATTGGCAGCTCGGGGTTTAAAAGGGGGTAAAGTTCTAGCATGGTTTGGGGCATGGCTTCCAAATTTTAGAAAGCAAATTTTACCATTAATGGAGTGAAATCTAAATTGGGGTTTAGTCACTATTGGCTTTCCCCACAAGGATCATTTTTGGGCCCTCTCTTTTTCTTTAATTTTAAACATTAATGATTTTTATGAAGGGTTACAAAGTGACATGAGAAATTTTTGCTGATGAACAAAAAATAGGGCGTAAAATTTCACTCTGGGGAAAGATATCAATAAACTCCAGGACGATTTTAAACAAACTAATGCCCTTGGTCTGAAAAAATGGCAGATGAATTTAATGTGGAAAAATGTAAGGTATTTCCCCCTTTGGGTAATAAAAATAACCCTCAAAAGCTATAACCCGGGGAAGAAAGAGTTTGGTCACACAGAATTTTGAAAAAGATTTGGGGAGTCAGGGTAAGCAGAAATCAAAAACCAAGACGGGCAGGGGGGGGCCCTCATGTGCGAAAAAAAGGGCCCAAAACCGATTATTTGGGTTTAAAATCTAAAGAAGTAAAAGGGTAACAGAAGTCCAAAAATTTTATTTTACAGCTCTATCCCATCACAGTGGGGCCTCATTTAGATTATGCCCTCATTTTGGCCCCCCTTACAACGGGATGGGAACATAGACCATTGAGAACATACGAGAAAAATTTACTAAATGATTTACTGTGTAAGGAACCCCATTATAAGTTTGGACTTAAAGCCTTAAATCTCCACTCCTGGAGAGGCTTTAGAATGAGGGGAGATATCTTTGAAGTTTAAAAATGGATGACGGGCATAACAAGGAGATTTAATAAAGTACTGGGGGTTTTCAAACCCCGGGAAAAAACCCGGGAATAATGGCTTTAATTTGGAAAAATTTTTAGTTTTAAAAAAGGACATGGGGTAAGTACTGGTTTTCTAACAGATTTTGTAGAGCTGGAACAGTTCCCCAGGGGGGGTGATAAAAAGGCTAGGCCCTTTAAAAAGCTTTAAGAAGAGCCCGGGACAAATATATGAGTTGGGGGGGGCGGGGTTTGATTGGTGTTGGGGGGGGGGGAGTTGTTTTTTGAGTAGCTTTAGGGAGATTCGTCTTAAAAAGGACCTGCCTCGTATGGGCCAGGGCCCCCAGGGGGGGGGGGTTGAGTGTTTCCTACATTTTTAATTTTCTTATATAAAATATATAAAATATATAAATATATTATATATATAAATATATATATATAAATATATATGTAAAAGCAGATAGCCCGACTGAAACAAAAAAAAGGTAAAGGGGTTCCTGATAGGTTTTTTAAAGGGTTTTTTAAGGAAGGGCAAAAGGGAAGCCCTGTGAACCATTAACAAATTTTTTTAATTATCTTTTTCAAACAGGTTTAGTTCCGAAAAGGGGTTGAATTGGGCTAATGAAATTCCTTTTTTAAAAAACGGGGGACAAGTCTTTTAACCGTAAAATTTTACCGCCCAATTAGCCTGACCTCAACTGTAGGCCCAAAATTAAATAGAGTTTAATTATAGCCAAAAATTTTAAGAAGCCATCTCGATAACATAGCTTGATTAAAATACTCAGCATGGATTCACAAAGGGCCTTCTTTTTTTAAATAATTTTTTAACCCTTTTTTCAGTAAAGCTTTTGAGGCTTTTTGACCACGATAAAGAATTTGATATTATTTTCTTTGAAATTTTTAAGGTTTTTTGAAGAGTTTCCCCACCATAGACTGTTGAAAAAAAAAGTAGCAGCTCATGGGATTGGGGGGGAAAAGTGCTCTCGTGGAACGGGGTCATGGCTCACTGACAGGAAAACAGAGAGTGGGCCAAAATGGGTTTTAAAACTGAGTGGGGATCATAACAAGTGACGTTCCACAGGGATTTAGTCCTTGGGGCCCCTTTTTTTTTTATAAATATATATATCAATGATCTTTATGAAGGAATTACTTTGTGATATGAGCAAAAATTTGCCGATGACACAAAATTTGGGGGGGGGGGGGGAAAGGAAAAAAATTTATTCAAAGGTAATGTTAGGGAACTTTTAGGGGGATTTTGACAAACTCTACTCTTGGGCAAAAAATGGCAGATGCATTCAAAATTTAAAAAATGCAAGGTTCTGACTCGGGAGTGTCCATAACCCTAGCCTTGTAAGTTTTAAAAATTAAACTTAGCCATACAAATTTTCGAAAAGGACTAGGGGGTTTTTTGGTTAAACAGCAACCCCAAACCAAGACAGCAAAAGCCTAACGTTCGTAATAAAGGGAAATAATTACTGGGGTTTATAACAAGAAGTGTAAGCAACAAATCCCGAGGGCAAACTGCAGCATTATACAAACAATTTGTTTAAACCTCACCTAGATTATGCAGCCCCAATTCTGGCCCCCCATATTACAGAAAGGACATAAAAACGTTTGAAAAAAAATTTTAGCCCTAGGATGACTAAATTAAAAACATGCATTTAAAAACTTCCCCTTATGAAAAAGATTGAAGCTCCCTTTAAATTTCATTTCCTTGTTAGACAAAATGAGGGGAGACCTGATCGAAGTTTTAAAAAGGGGGAAGATAGGGATTTTAAAAAAGGGGATATTAAAAAAAAGGGCTTTTTAGGAACTTTTCTCCCCAAGAAAAACCCGCATAATGGAAATTTAAAATTTGAAAAAAAGTTTTTGATTTAGAAAGGACATAGGAAAGTATTGGGTTTTGGAAAAAAGGGTAGTTGATGAGGGGGAACAGTCCCACCTATTGGGTTATTTTAGGCTAGGGCCCTTTTGGGGAGTTTCAAAATTTTGGGTTGGGTAAGTACATGAAATGGGAGGGGGTTTGGGTTTGAGTGGGACTTGCACATCCCAAAAATTATTTCTTGGGTACATTGAAAATTTGGGGTTTGGGCAAAAGTTTTTAGGGGGAAAAATTGGGAAAGGACCCGCCCAGTATGGGCCAACAGGGCCCGCTGCAGTGGGCCCCCTTTTTTTTATATAATATATATAAAATATATAAATTTTATATATAATAAAAATAGGATAGCCCGATGAACAAGGAGGCTTTTGGAAAGGTAGGGGGTGGGGGTGGACCAGGGGTTTACAGTGAAACAAAAAGTGAACAGAATTTTTGATAAGGGGAAAAAGGTCCCTTTTTTGGGATTTATGGGTTTGGAAAAAACGTATGACCCGAGTGGATAGGGGGGGGAATTGGCAGATTTGGGAGGTGTTGGTGTAGGGGGTAGGTTACGAAAGCATGATGATTTTACGGGATAGTGAGGCTCAAGTTTTGAGTATGTAGGAAAGAGGGAAATTGGTATAAACCTGGTAATAAAAAACCGACAAGTTTTGGGTTTTTAAAGACACGTAAGCAAACACTATAAAAAATCCCCGTGGGTTCTTTTCCCAAGAAATATGTAGGGGGAGACAAAGGGAGAGATCTTGCAGTCCGCCTGAAGAGCATCGAAATGCCCCTAACCCGAGAAAAATGTAAGGTACGCCTGTGTCCCCCACAGAGACTCCACGGGGCATTTGAGAACTGAACGAGGCACAACTCGTTCTCCCCCGAACCAGAAACCCCAGACGCCGACGGTGGGCCCAAAGCCCAACTAATCACCCTCCCCGACCAAAAAGAACCAAAACTGGAAAAATACAAAATTTCAAAAACATGGGATACATATAATTAAAACACACCAACCCAACAACACAGAGTCCCATGGTGCGTTTTTGCACCTAAATCCCCAGGTTGAGGGACTGATTAAAAACATCCCTTTTGTACATAGTTTTTTACTGTCTTCCAGTTTTTTGTCCTAGAATTTTTTAAATTTAAAAAAGCCACTGGATGGCAAACGTCTACAATAAAGGGTACCCAGAAATTTTCACATGTGTCTTAATCTCAACACAGGAGTTTACGTGATTTCATCGGGCTAAACCCTCGCCTCGCATGGGCCAGTAGGCCTTTTTACAGTGTTCCTCCATTCTTATGTCTTATGACATTCCTCAGGTCACGTGCGTCACATCTCACTCTCCGCCTATATATATAATGTCTTTCAACCTCTGTATTTTAGAAGTGATCAAGGTTCCAGGACCGAAACGTTTTCTAATAAATATGTTATAGTGTTTGCTTACGTGTCTTTCTAAACCAAGAGGGAAATTATTTCCCAGTAAAAGTAGGCCTTAGACAAGGATGTGTGATGTCACCGTGGTTGTTTAATATTTTTATAGAGGGGTTTGTAAGAGAATAAATGCGAGGGTCTTGGCAAGAAGGAGTGGAGTTAAAAGATAAAGAACCACACATAAAGTGGGAGTTGTCACAGTTGCTCTTTGCTGATGACACTGTGCTCTTGGGAGATTCTGAAGAGAAGTTGCAGAGATTGGTGGATGAATTTGGTAGGGTGTGCAAAAGAAGAAAATTGAAAGTGAATGCAGGAAAGAGTAAGGTTATGAGGATAACAAAAAGATAGGTGATGAAAAAATTGATATCAGATGGGGGAGAGAGTATGGAGGAGGTGAATGTATCAATTTTTTGGGAGTGGACGTGTCAGCGGATGGGTCTATAAAGATGGGGTGAATCAAAAAATTGATGAGGGGAAAAGGGTGAGTGGTGCACTTAGGAGTCTGTGGAGACAAAGAACTTTGTCCTTGGAGGCAAAGAGGGGAATGTATGAGAGTATAGTTTTACCAACGCTCTTATGTGGGTGTGAAGCATGGGTGATGAATGTTGCAGCGAGAAGGCTGGAGGCAGTGGAGATGTCATGTCTGAGGGCAATGTGTGGTGTGAATATAATGCAGAGAATTTGTAGTTTGGAAGTTAGGAGGAGGTGCGGGATTACCAAAACTGTTGTCCAGAGGGCTGAGGAAGGGTTGTAAAGTAAAAGGACACAAGTGCAACTAATGTGACATTTATTGTGGCAACGTTTCGCTCTCCACCTTGTTGAGGTGGTTCGGACATGTGGAGAGAATGGAGCGAAACAGAATAACTTCAAGAGTATCAGTTTGTAGTAGAAGGAAGGCGGGGGTAGGGGTCGGCATACGAAAGGTTGGAGGGAGGGGGTAAATGAGGTTTTGTGTGCGAGGGGCTTGGACTTCCAGCAGGCATGCGTGAGCGTGTTTGATAGAAGTGAATGGAGACAAATGGTTTTTAATACTTGACGTGCTGTTGGAGTGTGAGCAAAGTAACATTTATGAAGGGGTTCAGGGAAACCGGCAGGCCGGACTTGAGTCCTGGAGATGGGAAGTACAGTGCCTGCACTCTGAAGGAGGGGTGTTAATGTTGCAGTTTAAAAACTGTAGTGTAAAGCACCCTTCTGGCAAGACAGTGATGGAGTGAATGATGGTGAAAGTTTTTCTTTTTCGGGCCACCCTGCCTTGGTGGGAATCGGCCAGTGTTAATAAAAAATAATATATATATATATGTCAGTGGAACGCCTTCCAACTGAACAAAAGAAACTAATGGAAAAATAAATAAAGAAATGACTAGGAAAAATAAGAATGATTTTTGAGGATTTTACTTAAAATTTAAATATAATAAAAAAAATGGCCTTCAGTTCTTGTAGTTGGGCAGGAGTAGGTAAGGCCCTGGATAGATCTTCTGATATTATTGATGTAGGTTATCCTGGGCGGATGGTGATAATCCGATGTTTTGGAATCTCCTACCACTTGGATGGAGCACCACAAGTAGAATAGGTAAGGGGCCCGTATAGTAGAATAATGTTAATAAGTATTTTTAACACATGTCTTGCTACTTTATCTGGCGTCTATCCTGGAAGACCACGCCAGGGGAAAAGAGCTGGGAATAAAAAAAACTGGGTTTCCCATGGCAAATAATATAACTTTAAAAATGGAAAAAAAAAA
>NC_069463.1:31242616-31267616 GCF_026875155.1 Cherax quadricarinatus
TTTTTTTAATTTGGGTGGGGTGGAGCAAAGTAACATTTATGAGGGGTTCAGGAAACCGGCAGGCCGACTTGAGTCCTGGAGATGGGAAGTACAGTGCCTGCAACTCTAAAGGAGGGGTGTTAATGTTGCAGTTTAAAAACTGTAGTGTAAAGCACCCTTCTGGCAAGACAGTGATGGAGTGAATGATGGTGAAAGTTTTTCTTTTTCGGGCCACCCTGCCTTGGTGGGAATCGGCCAGTGTGATAATAAAAATAAATAAAAAAAGGAATGCTTTCATGTAATTAAGTTGATTTTAAACTAAGGTAAATATATATCCTGGTATTAAGGACTTTTCGTCTGCAGCAAATAAACTGTCTTTGTAAAGCAAAAGAATAAGAAGCAGAGGAGTAGGCCTACTGGTCCATGCAGAGGAGTAGGCCTACTGGTCCATGCAGAGGAGTAGGCCTACTTGTCCATGCAGAGGAGTAGGCCTACTGGTCCATGCAGAGGAGTAGGCCTACTAATGGAAACAGGTCATCCACACTATGATTCACTTATACGTTCCTATCCTTAACAATTTACTCAAAAGCCGAAGTCATTACACTTGTCCTTGTTGCTAACAATTTTCTGATGTATGATCAGAGTTTTACATATAGTTAGATGGAACAATACACAACCCTCACATAGAAGAGAGGAGCTTACGACGACGTTTCGGTCCGACTTGTACCATTTACAAAGTCACACTGTGTGAATGTGTAAATGTTCCAGTCACGGTACTTCGCTTTTTTTTTTGTTAGATGGGAACGAGGGGAAGTGAGCTTGTAAATCTTGTAAGGTAGACCTACTGATTTATGTTGAGAGTTCCTCCACACAATGACTCACTCTCACACATTTTTACATTTCTGAATGTTTTGCAATTCTGTATAGCAAATACACTGCCGTTATGTTGTGAGAGTCTGACTGATAGGTAGGTAGGTGGATAGAAAGTTAGGCAGCTAGTTAGGAAGTTAGTAGGTATTTAGGTAGATAAGTAGGTAGGTAAGTGCCTACTTATCTGCCTAAATACCTACTAACTTCCTAACTAGCTGCCTAACTTTCTATCCACCTTACGTACGTATGTATGCATGTATGTATGTATGTATGTATTTCTGTATGTACGTATGTACGTATTTATGTATTTATGTATGTATGTATGTATGTATGAATGTATGTACGTATGTAATGTATGTATGTATGTATGTATGTATGTATGTAGGTAGGTTGGTTGGTTGGTAGGTAGGTAGGTTGGTTGGTTGGTTGGTAGGTAGGTAGGTTGGTAGGTAGGTAGGAAGGGAAGTAGGTAGGTAGATAGGTAAGAAGGAAGGTAGGTTGGTACCTTGAAATGTAGGGAGATGGAGGTGGTGGGGGGGTAGGGAGGAGGATGTACACAATTATGTTGAGTCACAGTAAGCTAAATCAATCAAATTACTAACTCCTCTTCGCCTTACTACGTCTCCGTGTAATTCCAGTAGGTAGAGAGGTCGGAAGGTAAGGAGCAGCATAGGAGACTCCTTGTTATGCTTTCAAGTCTTGTCAGTCACCCACCTCTCTCCTGGAATCCTATCTTTTCTCTAGATTAGTCTGACTGACCACTTGTAGCTAATTCAATCAAATTTATATTACAACTCCTGCCTCTTGTTCTAGTTTATTCTAGTGTCTCCCTCTAACTTTCAAGCTGTTAATTATACCTGCTGTCTGCTATTCCAACTTGCTACTGCCTTCTGTTGTCTTTTCATTTTAATTACCAAAGTCTTTTAGCTACATCTCTAAAAGTACGTCTGAATGATGCCTTGCTACTTCTTACACAGAAATATTATTGGATTGGAAATAAAGAGAGAGATACCCATCTATGTTAAAAACTAAACAGTGAGCATAATACCATAAGCTAACCATCACATAATCACAAGAGCAAGGAAATAACTATAAGTGATGCTTAAGATGCATAAAAATAGATTAAAAAATGACATTAAGAGTGGAAGTAAGGAAGGGTAAGGGATCCCCCACTTCCTTCCCCCCACCTTCAGTGGAAGGGTAAGGGATCCCCCACTTCCCTTCCCCCCACCTTCAGTGGAAGGGTAAGGGATCCCCACTTTTCCCTTTCCCCCACCTTCAGGGAAGGGTAAGGGATCCCCCACTTCCCCCTTCCCCCACCTTCAGTGGAAGGGTAGGGGTCCCCACTTCCCTTCCCCCCACCTTCAGTGGAAGGGTAAGGGATCCCCCACTTCCTTCCCCCCACCTTCAGTGGAAGGGTAAGGGATCCCCCACTTCCTTCCCCACCTTCAGTGGAAGGGTAAGGGATCCCCCACTTCCTTTCCCCACCTTCAGTGGAAGGGTAAGGGATCCCCCACTTCCTTCCCCCCACCTTCAGTGGAAGGGTAAGGATCCCCCCATTTCCCCTTTCCCCCACCTTCAGTGGAAGGGTAAGGATCCCCCACTTCCTTCCCCCCACCTTCAGTGGAAGGGTAAGGGATCCCCCACTTCCCTTCCCCCCACCTTCAGTGGAAGGGTAAGGGATCCCCCACTTCCCTTCCCCCCACCTTCAGTGGAAGGGTAAGGGATCCCCCATTTCCCCTTCCCCCCACCTTCAGTGGAAGGTAAGGGATCCCCCACTTCCTTTTTTCCCCCACCTTCAGTGAAGGGTAAGGGATCCCCCACTTCCTTCCCCCCACCTTCAGTGGAAGGGTAAGGGATCCCCCACTTCCTTTCCCCACCTTTCAGTGGAAGGGAAAAGGGATCCCCCATTTTCCTTCCCCCCACCTTCAGTGGAAGGGTAAGGGATCCCCCACTTCCTTTTCCCCCCCCACCTTCAGTGGAAGGGTAAGGTCCCCACTTCCTTCCCCCACCTTCAGTGGAAGGGTAAGGGATCCCCCACTTCCTTTCCCCCCACCTTCAGTGGAAGGGTAAGGGATCCCCCACTTCCTTTTCCCCCACCTTCAGTGGAAGGGTAAGGGATCCCCCACTTCCTTCCCCCCACCTTCAGTGGAAGGGTAAGGGATCCCCCACTTCCTTTTCCCCCACCTTCATGAAGGGTAAGGACCCCCACTTCCTTCCCCCCCCCTTCAGTGGAAGGGTAAAGGGATCCCCCACTTCCTTTTCCCCCCCCCTTCAGTGAAAGGGTAAGGATCCCCCACTTCCTTCCCCCCACCTTCAGTGGAAGGGTAAGGGATCCCCCACTTCCTTCCCCCCACCTTCAGTGGAAGGGTAAGGGATCCCCATTTTCCTTCCCCCACCTTCAGGGGAAGGGTAAGGGATCCCCCATTTCCCTTTTTCCCCCACCTTCAGTGGAAGGGTAAGGAATCCCCCCACTTCCTTTTCCCCCCTTCAGTGGAAGGGAAAAAGGGATCCCCCACTTCTTTCCCCCCACCTTCAGTGGAAGGGTAAGGGAACCCCCCCACTTCCTTTTTCCCCACCTTCAGGGGAAAGGGGGTAAGGGATCCCCCATTTTCTTCCCCCCACCTTCAGGGGAAGGGTAAGGGATCCCCCATTTTCCTTTTCCCCACCTTCAGTGGAAGGGAAAGGATCCCCCACTTCCTCCCCCCACCTTCTGGAAGGTAAGGGATTCCCCCATTTTTCTTTTCCCCCACCTTCAGTGGAAGGGTAAAGGGAATCCCCCAACTTCCTTTCCCCCCCCTTTCATTGGAAGGGTAAGGGATCCCCATTCCCCCCCCCCCACCTTCATTGAGGTAATGGTTTCCCCCACTTCCTTTTCCCCCACCTTCAGGGGAAGGGTAAGGGATCCCCCATTCCTTCCCCACCTTCAGGGGAAGGGTAAGGGACCCCCCCACTTCCTTTCCCCCACCTTCAGGGGAAGGGTAAGGATCCCCCATTTCCTTCCCCCACCCTTCATTGGAAGGGAAAAGGGATCCCCCACTTCCTTCCCCCCCCACCTTCAGTGGAAGGGTAAGGGATCCCCCACTTCCTTCCCCCACCTTCAGTGGAAGGGTAGGGATCCCCCATTCCTTCCCCCCACCTTCAGTGGAAGGAAAGGGGATCCCCCACTTCCTTCCCCCACCTTCAGTGGAAGGGTAAGGGATCCCCCACTTCCTTCCCCCCCACCTTCAGTGGAAGGGTAGGGATCCCCCCTTCCTTCCCCCACCTTCAGTGGAAGGGGGTAAGGGATCCCCCATTCCTTTTCCCCCACCTTCAGTGGAAGGGTAAGGGATCCCCACTTCCTTCCCCCCACCTTCAGGGAAAGGGGTAAGGGATCCCCCACTTCCTTTTTCCCCCCCACCTTCAGGGGAAAGGGTAAGGGACCCCCACTTCCTTCCCCCCACCTTCAGTGGAAGGTAAGGGACCCCCCCACCCTTCCTTCCCCCCACCTTCAGTGGAAGGGTAAGGGATCCCCCACTTCCTTTTCCCCCCACCTTCAGGGGAAAGGGGTTAAGGGATCCCCCACTTCCTTCCCCCACCTTCAGGGGAAAGGGGTAAGGGACCCCCACTTCCTTCCCCCCACCTTCAGTGGAAGGGAAAGGGGATCCCCCACTTCCTTCCCCCCACCTTCATGGAAGGGTAAGGATCCCCCACTTCCTTCCCCCCACCTTCAGTGGAAGGGTAAAGGGATCCCCCACTTCCTCCCCCCACCTCAGTGGAAGGGTAAAGGGATCCCCCACTTCCTTCCCCCACCTTCAGTGGAGGGTAAGGGATCCCCCACTTCCTTCCCCCCACCTTCAGTGGAAGGGTAAGGGATCCCCCACTTCCTTCCCCCCACCTTCAGTGGAAGGGTAAGGGATCCCCCACTTCCTTCCCCCACCTTCAGTGGAAGGGTAAGGGATCCCCCACTTCCTTTCCCCCACCTTCGTGGAAGGTTTAAGGGTTTTCCCCCACTTCCTTCCCCCCACCTTCAGTGGAAGGGTAAGGGGATCCCCCACTTCCTTTTCCCCACCTTCAGTGGAAGGGTAAGGGATCCCCCACTTCCTTCCCCCCACCTTCAGTGAAGGGGTAAGGACCCCCACTTCCTTCCCCCAACCTTCATTTGGAAGGGTAAGGATCCCCACTTTTCCCCCCACCTTCGGGTGGCAAACCTATCTATCCAACTGTTAATTAATTACTTGACTTTTTACTGTAACTGAAAAGGATGGACGAAGGAGGTAGAGAGTGATGATGGACCTGTAGAGCAAAGGGTAGGGGGAGGGAATAATAGGGGTAGAGAGAGAGAGAAGAGAGAGAGAGAGAGAGAGAGGAGGGAGAGAGAGGAGAAGAGAGAGAGAGGGAGAGAGTAGAGAGAGAGAGAGAAGAGAAGAGAGAGAGAAGAGAGAGAGGAGGAAAAGAGGGAGGGAGGGAGGAGAGGATTATTGGAGGGAGAATTTTATCCACATGAAAATTTTAATTTTTTCAATCTTCATAAAATTTTTTTTTTTTACCAATGCCCAGCCATATGCCGGTACATTTACAATATGCCCACCCAAATGCGGGTACATTTTGTTTCGTCCTTGGTCGGAGTTCTTGATTTGAAGCTTTCAGCGTTGACTCGTTTTTTTTCCCGTGACTCACGTAATGGTGTACAAATATTTTCTCTTTAAATATGCTATAACAAATTAACCAAAGGGTGTACCTCTATTGTTTTTAAAAAAAAAAACCAACTATAAATAAATTTTAATGACCGTTGTGCGTGTGTGGCAGTCTGGTGTAACACTGGTGTAAGTCCAGCTGCTGGTGAAGTGTCTAAACGAGCAGACGAGACAGAGTTTTCTGAGCTTTCCCCTGCTCCCAGCAGGCAAAGCTTCTTAACTCATTCCATAACTATTATCGAGGTGTGTGGTTTTTTAAACAAATAAAGAAAAAGTTTTGTTTGTCCCTATAGCGTACAGGGACAGCAGGGTGGAAATGGGGGGGCAATGTGTAGATGAAAGGGATAGGAGGTGGGTTATTGAAAGCAGTGACGATTTTTTATGAGGATAGTGAGGCTCGGGTTAATGTGTAGGAAAAGGGGGAGAATATTTCCCCATTTAAAAGTAGGCCTTAGACAAGGGAATGTGGTGATGTCACCATGGATGTTCAATATATTTATAGATGGGGTTGTGAGAAAAGTGATGTTCGGGTGTTGGCAAGGGGTGTGGAGTTAAAAGACAGAGAATCGAACACAAAGAGGGAGTTGCCACAGTTGCTCTTTGCTGATGGCACTTTTGCTTTTGGGAGATTCCGGAGAGAAGTTGCAGAGGTGATGGATGAGTTTGGGTAGGGTATGTAAAAGAAGAAAATTGAAAGTAAAATATTGGAAAGATTAGGTGATGAGGATAAAAAATTAGGTAACGAAAAATTGGATATCGGGATGGGGGGAAGGTATGGAGGAGGTGAATGTTTTTCTGATATTTAGGAGTGGACGTGTCTGCGGATGGATCTATAAAGATGAGGTGAGTCAAAAGCACTGACGGGGATACAAAAGTGAGTGGTACACTGGGGAGTCTGTGGAGAGAAGAGCTTCCATGGAAGCAAAGAGGGGAATTAAGAGAGCATAGTTATAACCAATGCTCTTATATGGTGTGAAACATGGGTGGTGAATGTTGCAAAAAGGGAGAAGGCCTGAGGCAGTGGAGATGTGGTATCTGGGGGCAATGTGTGGGAAGTGAATATGATGCAGAGAATTTTTTAGTTTGAAAATTAGGAGGGGGTGCGGGATTACCAAAACTATTATCCAGGGGGTGGGGAGGGTTGTTCTTAGTTCCTTGGCTAGTGCAGTGTTGTTGTTGATCAATACCATTTATTCCGTGGGCACAGTAATATAATATACTGTTTGTTGAGCTAGTACACAAACATGAGTAGAATGAAAATAGCTCGGAGGCGTCCACACCACCGTATGTCCTTCGATGGTGGGTACAACATCTAGCTTGGCTGGATGCACCATTTGTTAAGGATTGTGTGGTCTAGTGGTCAAAGCGTCATGCGTTTTCCTCTCACCATGAGGTAGCCCAAAACAGCATGGGTTTCGCTCCTTGGCTAGTGCAGTGTTGTTATTGATAAAATACCACTTTTCCGTGGTACTAATATATATATAAAAAAATTGATCTATGGCCGAAGGAGACTCGAACCTACGAACCTCGAACAAGGTACGCAGTGCTTTACTGTCCTCACCACACTGGGCCAATACCTTGGCGCCCAGTTCACGCTAGACGTTGATCCAAGGCAGTCCAGCTTTCAGGGGGGGATTGTTTACAGCTTTTTAAATCTCATCCCTGCATGCATCGAGCAACTAGAAAATTTTTAACAGGCAAGGAATTCGTAAGAGCAAGAGAAATATACACAACACTATCTCTGGCCGAGATCAGTGTTTGTGTATATTTCGCCCTGCTATGGCGAATTCCTTGCACACACACACACACACACACAACACACACCACACACACACACCACACACACACACACCCCACACACATATATATATATATTATATAATATATATATATATATATATATATATATATTATATATATATATATGTATATATACATGTATAATATATGTATATATTATATTTTATATATATATATAATATATAAAAATGATATATATATATAAATATATATATATATATTTTAAAATATATATATAAATATATATAAAATATATATATAAATATTATATTTCTTTATAAAAGAGATTACAAACATTGTTTAATAAAGCTCAATTTAGTTTGGTTAGGAAAAATTGTTTTTATTTATAGCAAATAAGTTGATTTTTACAAAGGAAAATTCGTTTTCCTCGGGATCAAGAGCTTTCCATCAGCAAAAAGGCAAGTGCCAAGAATGGAACGAGGAGTAATTTCTCCACATCCAATAATTATAGTGTTAAAGCAAAGAAAAAAGAAGCAGACCGTAGGCCTACTGAGGGAAAAACAGTCGGGTCTTCCACACAATGATTCCCTCATGACTTACGAACATAATTAAAACTACTTACTCCAGTGTCAAAAGTCATTACGCTTCTCATTGTTGCTGACAGTTTTTGATATGAGAGTTTGACTGATGGGTAGGTAGGGGATAGCAAGTTAGGTAGCTAGCTAGGAAGTTAAGTAGGTAGTTATTAATTTTTTAGGTTAGAGGGAAGGTACGTAGTAGCTTGGAAGATAGACAGGTAGTCAGGAATTTTGGTAGGTTAGTAGGTAGGTAGTCAGGAGGTTGGTAGGTAAGTAGGTAGGTTAGTAGGTAGGTAGTCAAGTAGGTAGGTAGGTTAGTAGGTAGGTTGGTAGGTAGTCAGGTAGATAGGGGGTCAGGTAGGTAGACATGTTAGTAGGTAATTAGGTAGGTAGGCAGGGTGAAGAATGGGAGAATCATTGTAATTCTTGCAAGTCTTGTAAGTCACCAACACCTCTCCAAGTATCCTGTCCTATTCGAACTGTTAATTATGCCGACTCTTTGCCAGTTCAACTTGCAACTGCAGCTGCTGCTGCTGCTGCTGCTGCTGCTGCTGCTGCTGCTCCTGCTGCTGCTGCTGCTGCTGCAGCTTGCTGCTGATGCTGCTGATGCTGCCTGCTGCTGCTGCTGCTTGCTGCTGCTCCCTGCTGCTGCTGCTCCTGCTGCTGCCGCTGCTGCTGCTTCTGCTGCTGCTGCGCTGCTGCTGCTGCTGCTGCTGCCCTGCTGCTGCTGCTGCTGCTGCTGCTGCTGCTGCTGCTGCTGCTGCTGCTGCTGCTGCTGCTGCTGCTGCTGCTGCAAGATGATCGAGACTAGGACCTTGAGTAGCTTTAAAACAGATTGGACAAATATATAAGTTGAGAGGGGCTGGGTTTGTTTGGGAAAGTCTTGGTTACGGGAGTAAATTCTTGGGTAAATTTCTTTAGGCAAGGATGGTTTTGATAAGGACCTGCCTTTATGGGCCTTCTGCAGTGTCCTCCATTTCTTATGTTCTATGTCAAAAAACATAAAAAGTAAACATTTCTAAAATCTCAAAAAGTACATTTTAAATGATGCCTTGTATTTTACACAGTACAAAAATATTACCTTATTAAAAGTAAAGCGGGAAAAATCTATGTAAATATATTTAGTAACTAAACAATGAACCTAAAAGCTTAAACCAACCACAGTGATGATGATGAGTAGTGAAGATACACTGTGATGATGATGAGTAGTGAAGATACACTGTGATATGATGAGTTAGTGAAGAGCAAATGTGATGATGATGAGTAGTGAAGATACACTGTGATGATGATGAGTAGTGAAGATACACTGTGATGATGATGAGTAGTGAAGATACACTGTGATGATGATGAGTAGTGAAGATACACTGTGATGATGTTAGTGATGTGTAGTGAAGATGAACTCTGATGGTGTCACCACTACAAATACTACCACTACAATATCACCACTACAAATACCACCAATACAAGTATCACCACTGCAAATATCCCCACTACAAATATCACTAATATAAGTATATCACTAATACAAGCATCACAACTACAAGTATCAACACTACAAGTATCAACACTGCAAGTATCAACACTACAAGTATCAACACTACAAGTATCAACACTACAAGTATCAACACTACAAGTATCAACACTGCAAGTATCAACACTGCAAGTATCAACACTACAAGTATCAACACTACAAGTATCAACACTACAAATATCAACACTACAAATATCAACACTACAAGTATCAACACTACAAGTATCAACACTGCAAGTATCAACACTACAAGTATCAACACTGCAAGTATCAACACTACAAGTATCAACACTACAAGTATCAACACTACAAGTATCAACACTGCAAGTATCAACACTGCAAGTATCAACACTGCAAGTATCAACACTACAAGTATCAACACTGCAAGTATCAACACAAAGTATCAACACTACAAGTATCAACACTACAAGTATCAACACTACAAGTATCAACACTGCAAGTATCAACACTACAAGTATCAACACTACAAGTATCAACACTACAAGTATCAACACTACAAGTATCAACAAATACAAGTAAACAACCTACAAGTATCAACACTACAAGTATCAACACTACAAGTATCAACACTACAAGTATCAACACTACAAGTATCAACACTACAAGTATCAACACTGCAAGTATCAACACTGCAAATCAACACTGCCAAGTATCAACACTGCAAGTATCCCAAAACTACAAAGTACAACACTAACAAGTATCAACACTACAAGTAATCAACATTGCAAGTATCAAACTACAAGTTTTCAACACTACAAGTACAAAAACACAAGTATCAACAGTGCAAGTATCAACAATTGCAATATCAACAAATGCAAGTATCAACACTAAAAAGTACAACACTACAAGTATCAAACACTACATATCAACACTGCAAGTATCAACACTGCAAGTATCAACACTGCAAGTATCAACACTACAAGTATCAAAACTGCAAGTATCAACACTGCAAGTATCAACACTGCAAGTATCAACACTGCAAGTATCAACACTGCAAGTATCAACACTACAAGTATCAACACTACAAGTATCAACAGTGCAAGTATCAACACTGCAAGTATCAACACTGCAAGTATCAACACTGCAAGTATCAACACTACAAGTATCAACACTACAAAATATCAACACTACAAGTATCAACATGCAAGTATCAACACTGCAAGTATTTAACACTGCAAGTATCAACACTACAAGTATCAACACTAAAGTAATCAACACACAAGTATCAACACTACAAGTATCAACACTGCAAGTATCAACACTACAAGTATCAACACTGCAAGTATCAACACTACAAGTATCAACACTACAAGTATCAACACTACAAGTAAACAACACTAACAATATCAACCACTACAAGTATCAACACTGCAAGTATCAACACTGCAAGTATCAACACTGCAAGTATCAACACTACAAGTATCAACACTACAAGTATCAACACTACAAGTATCAACACTGCAAGTATCAACACTGCAAGTATCAACACTGCAAGTATCAACACTGCAAGTATCAACACACAAGTATCAACACTGCAAGTATCAACACTACAAGGGTTTAACACTGCAAGTATCAACACTACAAGTATCAACACTGCAAGTATCAACACTGCAAGTATCAACACTACAAGTATCAACACTGCAAGTATCAACACTGCAAGTATCAACACTACAAGTATCAACACTACAAGTATCAACACTGCAAGTATCAACACTACAAGTATCAACACTGCAAGTATCAAACACTGCAATATCAACCCCTACAAGTATCAACACTGCAAGTATCAACACTGCAAGTATCAACACTGCAAGTATCAACACTGCAAGTATCAACACTGCAAGTATCAACACTGCAAGTATCAACACTGCAAGTATCAACACTACAAGTATCAACACTGCAAGTATCAACACTGCAAGTATCAACACTGCAAGTATCAACACTGCAAGTATCAACACTACAAGTATCAACACTGCAAGTATCAACACTGCAAGTAATCAAACTGCAGTATGAACACTGCAAAATTGAACACTGCAAGTATCAACACTGCAAGTATCAACACTGCAAGTATCAACACTACAAATATCAACACTACAAATATCAACACCACAAATATCAACACTACAAATATCAACACTACAAATATCAACCCCCACAAATATCAACCACCACAAATACAACACCACAATAAACAACACCACAAATATCAACACCACAAATATCAACACCACAAATATCAACACCACAAATATCAACACTACAAATATCAACACCACAAATATCAACACCACAAATATCAACACCACAATATCAACACCACAAATATCAACACCACAAATATTCAAACACTACAAATATCAACCCCCACAAATTTTCAACACTAAAAAATATCAACACCCCCAAATACAACACCACAAATATCAACACTACAAAATATCAACACCACAAAAATCAACACTACAAATATCAACACTACAAATATCAACACTACAAATATCAACACCACAAATACAACACTACAAATATCCCAAAACTACAAATATCAACACTACAAATACAACACTACAAATATCAAAACACTACAAAATCAACACTACAAATATCAACATACAAATATCATACTTCATATCCCTCTGTAACACCACTGTAACACCAAATGTAACACCACTGTAACACCACTGTAACACCACTGTAAACACCACTGTAACACCACTGTAAAAACCACTGTAACACCACTGTAGCACCACTGTAACACCACTGTAGCACCACTGTAACACCACTGTAACACCACTGTAACACCACTGTAACACCACTGTAACACCACTGTAACACCACTGTAACACCACTGTATGACCACTATGAAGATCATTACAAGTGTAAACAACACAAGTATCATTACTACAAGTTAACACTACTGCAAGTACCACCACTACAAGTGCCCCCCACTAACAAGTACCACCACTACAAGTTACCACCACTACAAAATGCCCCCCACTACAAGTACCACCACTACAAGTACCAAACCCCTACAAGTGCCACCACTACAAGTACCACCACTACAAGTGCCACCACTACAAGTACCACCACTACAAGTACCACCACTACAAGTGCCACCACTACAAGTACCACCACTACAAGTGCCACCACTACAAGTGCCACCACTACAAGTACCACCACTACAAGTACCACCACTACAAGTGCCACCACTACAAGTACCACCACTACAAGTGCCACAACACAAGTACCACCACTACAAATAACCACCACTACAAGTGCCAAACCCTACAATGCACCACACAAGTCCACCCTACAAGTGCCACCACTACAAGTGCCACCACTACAAGTGCCACCACTACAAAGGTCCACCACTACAAGTGCCACCACTACAAGTGCCACCACTACAAGTACCACCACTACAAGTGCCACCACTACAAGTGCCACCACTACAAGTACCACCACTACAAGTGCCACCACTACAAGTACACCACATACAATGCCACACAAAAAGTGCCACCACTACAAGTGCCACCACTACAAGTGCCACCACTACAAGTACCACCACTACAAGTGCCACCACTACAAGTGCCACCACTACAAGTACCACCACTACAAGTGCCACCACTACAAGTGCCACCACTACAAGTGCCACCACTACAAGTACCACCACTACAAGTGCCACCACTACAAGTACCACCACTACAAGTACCACCACTACAAGTGCCACCACTACAAGTGCCACCACTACAAGTACCACCACTACAAGTACCACCACTACAAGTGCCACCACTACAAGTACCACCACTACAAGTGCCACCACTACAAGTGCCACCACTACAAGTGCCACCACTACAAGTACCACCACTACAAGTACCACCACTACAAGTACCACCACTACAAGTGCCACCACTACAATTCCACCACTACAAGTGCCACCACTAAAAGTGCCACCACTACAAGTGCCACCACTACAAGTGCCACCACTACAAGTGCCACCCTTGCAATTACCCACCACTACAAGTGCCACCACTACAAGTGGCCAAACCACTGCAAGTACCACCACTCAAGTGCCACCACTACAAGTGCCCCCCACTACAAGTACCACCACTACAAGTTTCCCCCCACTACAAGTGCCACCACTACAAGTGCCACCAAATACAAGTAAACCACCACTACAAGTGCCACCACTACAATACCAACAACAAGTACCACCACTACAAGTGCCACCACTACAAGTCCACCACTACAAGTACCACCACTACAATGCAAACCCCTACAATGCCACCACTACAATGCCACCACTACAAGTGCCACCACTACAAGTAACCACCACTACAAGTGCCACCACTAAAAAGGGCCACCACTACAAGTGCCACCACACAGTGCCACCACTACAAGTACCACCACTACAATGCCACCACTAAAAAGTGCCACCACTACAAGTGCCACCACTACAAGTGCCCACCACTACAAGTCCCCCCACAAAAAATGCCACCACTACAAGTGCCAAACCCCTACAAGTACCACCACTACAAGTGCCACCACTATAAGTAGCCACCACTACAAGTGCCACCACTACAAGTGCCACCACTACAAGTTAACACCACTACAAGTGCCACCACTACAAGTGCCACCACTACAAGTGCCACCACTACAAGTGCCACCACTACAAGTGCCACCACTACAAGTGCCACCACTACAAGTTTCCACCAATACAAGTACCACCACACAATACCACCTCTATCAATATCCCCCACTACAAGTGCCACCACTACAAGTGCCACCACTACAAGTGCCACCACTACAAAATACCACCTCTATCAATATCCCAACACAAGTGCCACCCCCTACAAGTGGCCCCCCACAAAAAGTACCACCTCCTTTTCAATATCACCACTACCAAGTGCCACCACTACAAGTGCCACCCACTACAAGTAAACCACCTCTATCAATATCAAACCCCTACAAGTGCCACCACTACAAGTACCACCACTACAAGTACCACCTCTATCAATATCACCACTACAAGTGCCACCACTACAAGTGCCACCACTACAAGTACCACCCACTACCAATGCCACCACTAAACAAATTGCCACCACTACAAATGCCACCACTACAAGTGCCAAACCACTACAAGTGCCCACCACCTACAAGTGCCACCAAATACAAGTGGGCCCCCACTACAATGTACCACCACTAACAAGTACCCACCTCTATCAATATCACCACTACAAACATAAACACTACAAGTAAACTCCACTACAGCTAACCACTACTACAAATATTATCACTGCCAAACTTCACACTGTAAGTACCTCATCTCCAAGATCTCCACTTCCATTACCACTACTGCAAGTATCTCCATTACACGTCTCACTACTAAAAATAATTTCCACTACAATGTAGAAATACTTCTAACACCAACACTAAAATTCTCACCACTGCAAACATCATCTCTACAAGTTTTCAACTCTACAAGAATCACTACTACAAGTTCCACTACTACAAGAATTATCAAGCAAGTAACAAACCCCTACGATACCACCACTTCAAGTATCACCAGTATAAGTATCGTACTTCCAATACCACCGCGCAATGAATCACCACTACAAGTCTCAGTGCATCCAGTAACCACCGAAACACGTTTTCACCGCCCACAAATGTCACCACCACTACAAGACTCGGTACTTCCTAAACCCCAGCTTCAAATGTCACCACTACAAATATCAGTATTTTTCAATACCAACACTACAAGTATCACCTCTTCAAGTATCATTACTATTTAGTACCCACCATTACATGCATAAAAACTACAAGTATCAGTACTCACAATCACCAGAATACCAGTATGACAAACTAATCACCAGTACAGGTATCATCAAATACAAGTGTTACAACTACAAATACCACCCCCTACATATATTCACCAAAACAACATCACCACTACGAGTACCACCACTACAAGAACACCACTACAAATATCCCCAACTACCTTTAACTCCCAACGTACTACTACTACTACTGCTACTACTACTATACCACCACCACCATCAACACTACCACCATCAACACCACGATCATGAACACCCCCTACCTTCAATTTCCTCCTACTATCACCACTATTCCATCAACACTACTACTACTACGCCATCAACACCACTATTATGAAACAGAACTACCTTCAACCACCTACCACCAAAAGTACTACCAATTATCAACACTAAATACCACAACACTACAACCATCAACACCAAATCATAAACACAAACCCTATATCCCATCTACTACCACTTATCAAATTTAAACCCCCTACTACCAACACCACTTATCACCACCATTACTATCATCACTACTCTCATTCACACTGCTTCCACCAGCTGTGATAAGCAGTGCACGAGCATGCTGGATCAGGTGCCCAAGGCGGTCACTTGTTTTTCCCATCCCTGAGATGAGACGTCGGTAACATAAGCTTGGCAGGAAGCTCAGTTGAGTGAGACGAGGTATTGTCTTGATAATATTCCCGCTGCCTTTATGTTTGAACATGGATTCATAGTTGAAAAGGAATTGTTATATAGATGATCACTGTATCCAAGAAATATAAAAAAATTTATGTTGAAAACAGTGCTCGTGGACCTTAAGAACTCTAAGATGTTTTGTACGCCTACGGAGGATGTGGACTGGAAAATCCTACTTCGACTAGTGGATGGTACCACTATGACCCCGCCTCCGCCTGCTTCACCTCACCTCACTGCAGTATATAAGCCACGTCTACGGCCCTATGCTGTAAAAAGGAGACAGACATTCTGCTCTTTACTCTCCCCCTGGCAGGTCATAGCAGCTCTCCTTACTTACTCTGTCTCCCTACGATCCCCGTTGGGGAGGGGAACCTTTACCAGCGTCGTCTTCACCTTGACTTGCACGATGAGCTACGCAAATCGTGTAAAGATCAAGCCAAAAAGTGGTACCGTTGATGATTCAACGAAGATTGCTCTTGCAACTGTTTTCAAGGAGCACTGCAAAATTAAATTTAACACCATTTTGTCCTGAAAGAAGCATTCATTGTTATGTGGGCACGATGATGCTGAAGCAGAGAAGCTACTCACATACAGAAGCCACCACTACACTTACTGCTCAAGGTTTTACTTTACGTCATCTCCTGCCCTCAGGGCCAGGGAAATCATTTTTCCTTAAAAACTTGACAAGATTCTGACGTCTCAAACACCTGCAGAACTCAAAACATCCATCGAGACGCAAAAATACTTGGGCTACTGTTGACAGCATTACAAAAATCCCCCGACTGCATCGTCCATGCTCAAGGTCACCTCACCGACGTCAACATGGCTTTCCACTTTCTCTGAACGAAGGTCCTTGCTGTTTACTACTACTACACAGTCCTACCAAAATTGAAGCAGAGAGATATCAGTACATACAACATTGCTGGAACTGTTATTCATACCATCACACCACCCAAAGCATGTCCAGTGAAAGACAAGAAGTTCTGCACTACATGTGGGTATGAGGACACACCTTCATTCCTGCATCGCTGCTACTCCACCACAACCATCGTGCTTAAACTGTAAAGTAACGACCACCAACACTGACAGAAAATGTCTACAAGAAGGTATTTTGAAAAAAACACAAGATGCCAGCAAGAAAAAATCTACTAGCAACATACCAACGTATGCAGCAATTGCAAAGAACAACCCAACCCCTCAAAATTACTTCAACCATCACTCAGCCAACCCCACCATCACCCACTCCTCCAACATTGGACGTAACAAGATCACTACGCTACTACAACGCTCACATGCAGAACCCTGGCGAACCTGGAACCTTAACCTACCATCAACGAGTTATTTGCCTTAAATAATATCCATCATTCATATCCCAGCATCCCACCTTCAAGAAATACTAAATTCACCAAGGACCTTTAAATTTCCACTCTGACCAGCCCCAAAAACTCCAACAACTAAATGACCTCACTAAAACGCCTTCCATTCGTCGATCGCTCCTAATCGTCGATGCTGTCGGGCGGCGTACCTCCACTTTAACCACTACTCATATGACCAATCAGAAGCCACGATTCTACCACAGTCCCTTCTACACCCTCTAGTGGAGACCCCAACATTAAAGAACCTCAATGGCAACCCCAACAAAAACCCCCCAGCCACACTCACTATTCATACAGCGGCCCAACTCGAGTCAGTCCCTCACTGGAAAGATATAACTTTTTAACACCCCTGACCAAAAAACCCCATGAAGGTCGACATTTTGTACGGAAAAACCGACAGAACATCAATTTACAAACGTAAAGGATCCCCTGTTCCTTCCTACACTCAGGATGACCCTTGACCATTAAAAGAAACCCAACATTTCGACCCAAGTTAAAAGACTCTCATCGTTCCTTCCAACATCTGCCAACAAAAGGGAATGCCTTCGAGTTCTAATGACCAGATTTTTTGTAAGTGGGAAAGGAAAGAAGGGGGGGAAAGGGGGAAATATTGGAAAAGGGTTGGGGGGGGGAGAGAGTGATATAAAAGGTAAGGGGCCCAACCCCTTTGGGGTTTAATTAAAAAGTTATGTAATTGAAAGATATTCTTTAAGGGGTAAAATCTAACCCATCAGATCACAAGATAAAATAGGAATAAGTACATACCTGAATTGGTGTAGATACAATTCAATTGTTTTTTTTTTTTTTTTTTTTTTTTTTTTTTTTTTTTTTTTTTCGCCGATTGCACAACGGTATTTATCGACAAAAAAGGGCAATAATTTTCGGGCCTTTTATGAGCTCGTGAAATAGCTTCTTAATGGTGGGTCCAAAACAATAGCCCCAAATAGATAATTTTACTTTAAGTTATTTAAATGTCTCCCAAATTTGGGGCGATGATTTTCTATTATACTAGAAGGGTTTGGTGGTATCCAACTTTTCGTCAGGTAAGTGCTCAAAATCATGGTCGGGGGTAATCTTTTTTTATGAAAAAAAACGACGAACCCCTGGGGGGAGAGTCATTCTTTGAGCCCTGTGAGGCGGATTTTGAGGGGTTTAATCGGGGGTTTATCATTTTATAGGAGTTCTCTATCGGGCATGTAAGTTCTTGCATTGATAAAGTTGTTTCTTTTTTAGGGTGTAAAGGGGTACATTTAGGGCAGTGATATCTTTTTGGTTGAAAAACTGCCATTTTAACTCTGTCTCCCCTTTCCTGGAGGGAATAAAGCAAGAGCTCTATTCGGACCCTTTGTAACCGTAGCGGGCTTTGTTTTTATGACATTGGGACAAGGGTATCAATATAGGTCTTATTATCATTTTATACAAAATTTTTTTTAAAATGTTGAGGGGCTTGTTTGACAAAGATCTTTTAAGACCGGCTTTGGCTTGTTGATCTTTTTAGTTACATGAATGTTGATAGGCCTTTTATTTCTATCCAAATCTTTTTAGGGTTTCTAAGGGCAAAGGGTGTACCTCTTTGAAATCCCCCCCTTTATCTTCGATGGTTATGCAAAACATCCTATCGTGCAAACAAGCCCTTCAATTATCGTAATTTCCATTTTTTCCCCCCAAATTTATATGTTAAAACAAGTTAATTTATTTTTTCTATGCCTCTCATACTTGTATTTTCCTTTTACTGGAGTTGATGAGACGACATGAATAACATCTCTGAAAACTGTGCACAATTGTGTCAAAAACTCTGGTTGAGGAATTTTCTTTTCACATAAAGTTAAAAACAGAATTGGGAGACAAAAACCTTGGGGACCCCCGTGGGTAAAAAAAGGTTCTTCGATTTGCCATAAAAGGGGGGGAAATGATTTTTTTTTGGGTTTAAGAATTATAAATTTTTGAGAAAAGTCCATTTAGGTCTGGTAGGTCAAAATTTTTATATAAGGCCCTGCCATAAGCTATCAAAATTTTTATGAACATCTCGGGGGCAATTAAGCAAATTTTCCCCTGCTTTTTTAGACTTGCTACAGTTTCAAAAAAAACATTTTGCATGATTGGGGCCTCTTGTGTTCTAAAGCCCAAAAGTTTTTTAGTAAAAATGATTAAACTCCAAATAGAATTCAAATCTGTTGGAATACTTTTTCAAAACTTTTCCCGTGACTTCAAATAAAGATATAGGCTAAGTTTCCCCCCGGGGGGTGGATGTTTTATTGGCTTTGCAAGAAAGATATTCTACAGTCTTAAAAACAACTGGAAAAAGTCCTGACCAAGATGGCTTAAAGATATTTTTCCAAGACTGTTTGCAATTTCTAGGGAGATACTTATTTTTTTTAGTTTTTCCCAAAAGGCCCGGGGGCCCATTTTCATTTTCCCAAAACCTACTTACCTAGTAAGAAAGGGTTTGTAAGCGGGTGGGGGCTTCAAGAGTAGTACGATGGTAGGGAGGGGGAGATCACCAATTTCATCTCCCTTCATTTACTAATGATAATGATTTTATTAAATTGCACTGTTATTGGAGAAGAATTTTTCCCATACATCACCCATCAAATTTTCCTGGGCCTGTGGATCGCAAGTTTAATTTTAACATCTTCACATCCTCATCAGTGAAGGGATTAACTAGGGAGTTAGGAGCCTTTGCTTTTCCCCTAAAAAAATTGTCGGGTCTTACCAAAATTTTGCTGGTTTACGTTTATATTTATTAGCTTGAAGAACAGAAATTTCCATATGTCTCGTTTTTTGTTACTAATCATGTTAATTAATTCGTGCCTTTAAACGGTGCATTACTGCGGGGGTTTTTCCGTTTTTAAGTGCCTTCGACATTTTCTTGATAATTTTTTTAAAGTGTCTTAAATTTTTCCCATTGGGTTTTTTGTGGCATATCTTTGTGGAAAACTAATTGCAAGTTTCATTGGGAGCTTAATTATTCGATTGGCAGGGGCCTGATTGCATCAAATTTCCTGGGAAAGGGAGATTTTTAATCACAATTTTATCGTCACCCAGTATCCCTGAAGGGTAAATCCAGGGGTTAAGATTGGGGTTTTGGGTTACAGGGATTCAAATGGAGAATTTGATTTTTATAACAGGGATATGGTCAATCCTAATTTCCCCAGGAGATTCGACAGTGAAAGTGTCAAGTCTCTGTTTGCAGTACATAAACGGTGTTTTTTGGAGAGGTCCAAAGTACGATTTGAAGAATGGGCCCTTTAAATGACAAGTTTCTGGTGTCTGATATTTAAAAATTGCTTTCCCCTTTTAAATCACCATGGGGAAAACCCTCCACATTAAAGGGCAGGGGTGATGAGCATTAAAAACTCCCCGCTAGAATTTTGGAATATCTCTTAATATCCTATGTAAGGGAAAACTCTAATATGGGTGTCTCGGGAAAATATCCATTCCATCATAGTTGTCCATGCGACTTGTTAGTTCTATTGCAAGAATTTTTTCTCATCAACATGAAATTTTAAATGTATAGCCTAATTTAACTAAAAAGGCTACAACCACAAACGGTCCTCTCGATTCTCCACAGTACAGTATCCACGTAATTTAATATTTTTGATCAACTCTTGCAGCTGTCCGTTCAAAGTATACATCGGTTTATAGTTATGTATTTTCAACCTCAAGAAGGTAACGGTTATTAAAGAAATGTTGAACATTAAGTTGGAAAAATTGTAATCCCCATTATTTTCTTTTTCTTCGCTCGTACACTGCTTTTCTGAACGCCTGCAACTAATGTCATGTGTTGAAATCTATACTATCCCTGCTGGACTCGTCAAGGGAGGAGGGAACTTTTGCGGGGAATGCTTGTGTATTAAAAACATGCCATCATCTTCACTAGAGGCAGTAATATTAACAATTCATTAGAATCGTTAGAGTCGTTAGAGTCATCTTCAAAAAACTGAGGTATGCTTTTTCTCAGTTTCAGGAAGCAGAGGCTCGTGAGAGTTAATGGAGACTGGTAGCTCCAAGGGAATATTAGATAGGCAAGGTGAGTTTTCCTTGGGGAAAATTTTCCCGTTCAACAGGATCAGCTACAATAGCGGGAGAGTTAGGGACCACTTTCTGGGCATCGTTATGTTCAGGTGTTGACTTATCGGTTGAGAGGTTGAGAGCCTGGGTTTGCGGGGAGGGCGATCCCTGGGCCAGGGGTGACTTAGGCTTATTTTTAGATGTAGAGTATGGGACATACTTCTTTTTTATGAGAAGGCTGGGTCATAATAGCCTTCACATTTTCAGGGATAGTGATGGGGGTGTCCCATTATCCATTAACAATCATTTAAAACCTGAGAGCAGAGTTGCATGTCACCACCTGCTAGTCTTTGGCCAACAAGTACATTAGTTGTGCTCCCCGTTTATCCCCGTCTGTGGATACCCGAGACATATGAGATGCACTGAACCTTGTTGCTGTGTCTTTGTAAGTGAGGGTTGATTGGGGGGCTCCAAGAGGGGCAGAATTTCCAAACTTGAAACCATTGGTAGAGACCCAGGGGTCCCATTTGATCCAGGCAAGCTGGGAAAGGAAACTTGGGACATTTGGCGGGGCCGGGGGTGTCTTTTTTTAGATTGGATTTTCTTCGTCAAGAATTTTCTCATTTCCCTTTTTTCTTTTGGACAATAGCAGAAAAAGCATGATGTTTTCCTTTACAGAGGACACATTTGGGTTATTTTTTTTGGGTAAATCCGATACAAATGTTGGCCAGAGCAAAGCAAAAAATTTGCCCTTGTTACTGCATTTGTTGTTTTAGAAAAAAGGTAACACTTAAACTTGTTCACACTGACAAAGCGTTCCAAGAAATTTGGTCAAAAGTACATCTTACGAAAATTTGAACCTTTTTGAACACAAGTTTTGGCCCCTCGGTGTCCGATATTAATTTTAAAGTTACCTTATGGTTTTGGTATTGGGGAATTTATGGCTTCTACCCCAAGGTCAGAATTCTCGTATTAATGTTTCAACAAATTTTATTAACATGCGTTTTCATAAAAATGTTTATTCTGGGCCCCCAAACACAGTCCCTTTAGTTGATAGCGTCAGGTGCAACTGGGGTAAAAACCAAAAGTCTTCATTTACCCCGACAACATGCTTTAGTAGTTGAAGTAACCTTTTTCTGAAAAAGGGAAAAAACCCGCTCCAGCGTGGGTTTTAAAACACCACTGGAGCAACAGTTGAGTTCGAGCAAATACATTTTAAATGTCTTTCATGGACATTTTATTTCCATCAAACGTAACTTACACAACCTCGCCATGATGCCCGGAAGGTGCATCTGGGGAAGAGTTGCTTAACAAAAAGGTATCTTTCCTTAATGTTAGCCTAAATTCTATTTCAGTGAACTTATGAGGTTCAGCCCATAAGATAGCCTACCCTCGAGTAGTGAGGTGGGGAAAGGGCCCATGGCAAACGATCGGCTGGATTTTTAAAAAACCACACGGGCACCAGATGGGGCAAAAATGCCTTGTGTTAACTCGCCAAAGCGAAGTTGCCGAAAAAGAAGAAGATTAGGGACAGTCAGAAGGATAGCAATGTATGTAGTGTTGTTAAGTGTGTGGGCCAAAAGGGGATGGTTTGTGTATGGCGTGAGGAGAGGATGGGGAAGGATGTGGGGGCGGGGGTGGGATGGGGATGAGAGGGGTGAACAAGCAAGCAAGTCACGCCTTACCCATCTTGATGGGATGGGGCTCGAAGGGACTGCAAGCAAGTCTCCTCTCAGCTCTGAGTGAAGAACTATTAGGATAACAAGTAAATTCTCAAGCACAGTGTTCAGGAGTTGCTCAGTGAAAGAGGCAGGACGACGACGATCTTCTCTCCACGGTGGCTGGGCTGAACTACTCTGTATCAAGGAAGCCTCCATCACTGAAGAAATGAAGTAACTCCTGGATTCACAATTAAACGACACCTGACAATCAAGAAGCTAGCTACCTTGACCACGCCTCCAGCTTTGCCAGCCGCCAATCAACATCAAGATGCAAGCAATCTTCATCCAGCAAGTTGCAATCGCACCTCCAGAGTTCCTGCTGTCTTCTATGTCGTCTTCGCTTATTGTCTATCCAGGCCATTAGCAGTTGGTTTAGTTCCTGGACTCTTCTCTCTTCGACTCAAGACATTCATCTCACCGTCTATTCTTCGCACTGTCCCACTTTGCCCCTCGCCCTCGTGGGTCCTTACCTGTGATCCGATCTGAATCTATGCTGTACCATTCTACAAGATTTGGATGGACTGAACACATCGACTCCAGGGGCTGAGGGACTGATTACATATACTCCTCCTCCTCCTTACGCCTTACTCTTTGTATTGGACTGAGGAAGCAGTGTGTGGCGAAAACTTTCCTGAATAAAGATTCCCATATGCTGCATTAAGTGTCTCAATCTTCAACAGTTCTCTTCACTACACATCACTTAACTCCATCACAGTTCACTTCACTACACATCACTAACACAGTTCATCTTCACTACACATCACTAACACCAATCACAGATCATCTTCATACAACATCCCACTAACACAGTTTCAATCTTCACTCACTTCACTAACACATCACAGATCATCTTCACTACAATCACTAAACAGTTATACATCTTCACTACACATCACTAAGACCATCACAGTTCATCTTCGCTACATTATCACATTTCATTTTTCACTACACTTCACTTACACCACCAACGTTCCTCACTTTTTAACAGTCAAATAGCATAAATTAGAAGGTAAATTTGTTCTGGGACTCTGTGTAGAATTTTGTAATCTTACACATCAACGTTCCTCACTATTTAACAGACAAATAGCATAAAAGATTAAAAGGTGAGAATTGTTTTTGGGAATATATTGATACCCCATCAACGTTCCTCACTATTTAAATGACAAATAGCATAAAAGATTAAAAAGGTGAAAAATTGTTCTTGGAATCTATTGAACCAATATTGTAACTCTTACACCATCAACTTTTCCTCACTATTTAACAGTCAAATAGCATAAAAAATTTAAAAGGTAAAAATTATCTTGTAACCTATTGATCGAAGTGTTTCCAAAAGGATATGAAGAGAATTTCTTGGTGCTCCCCCAGACCGACCCTTTGGTCATCCCTACTGCACCGCAACTGTTAACGGACTTGTGAAAGTTGACTTTCTCATTGATTCTGGATCACACCTCTCCGCTATTGACGATAAAATGCTCCATGATACTGGGCTTAGTGAATTTATCAACTATAACAATGTTTTCAATGTAGTCGATACTCTAAAGAAAACATGCAAGTTCACTGGAACAATAAAACTTTACATCAAGATCTCCAACGCAGTAATGCGCCATGAGTTTCATGTCTCCGACAGAGGCGTAAACGTACTCGGTAGAGACTTTCTAGGACAACACGATGCTGCACTTACCTTGTCTCGGTCAGGATGCCGTCTCCACTTCAACGCGAAAAAGGAAGACGGCAATTTCGACAAGTTTCTCACTATCCCCTGCGAAGTCTTTGGTCACAAAACAGAAGCCCTTCTAGACACAGGGCAGACTATGGTGAGTGTGAACCCTGACTTCGTTAGTCCTGACCAACTTTCTCAGCTGGAACCACAAAAAGAAACCGTTGAGTTTCAGACTTGGACTGGAACATCGTTGGAAGAGCTGATTACCACCAACAGACCAGTTCCAATATTGATAAACAACCGC
>NC_069463.1:31269255-31304203 GCF_026875155.1 Cherax quadricarinatus
CAAAACAACAAAAGGAAAAAGGGGGGAAAAGTACAGAAAAAAGAAATTTTGGGAACAAATCGTAAATAACAATGAAATATGAAAAACAAAAACCCGTAAAGAACAATGAAATATGAGAACAAAACCCCCTAAAGAACAATGAAATTGAGAGGAAAACCCCGCCCCAAAAAAAAATGAAATAGGCCCGGGGAAAAACCCCAGCCAGAACAAAAAATATACAGGGAAAAACCCGTCCGAACAATGAAATATGGGGGGAAACCGCCCGGGAACAAAAAAATTGAAAAGGAAACCCGCCAAACAAGAAATATGACAGGGAAAAACCCGTCCAAACAATAAAATATGCAGGAAACCCGTCCAGAACAATGAAAATGACGGGAAACCCGCCCAGTAAAAGGGGAAATATGAAAAGGAAACCCGCCCAAAGAAAAATAAAATATGACGGGGGAAACCCGTCCAAACAATGAAAATGACAGGAAACCCCCGTCCAAAACCCAATGAAATATGCAAGGAAACCGTCAAGATAATGAAATTGACAGGAGAAACCGGTTCAAAAATTGAAATAAGACGGGGGAAACCCGTCCAGAACAATAAAATTGAGATGGAAACCCGTCAGAAAAAGAAAAAAAAATGGGGAAAACCCCGCCAAAAAAGGAAATTGAGAAAGGAAACCCCGTCCAGAACAAGGGAATTGAGAAAAAAACCCCGAAAATAACAATGAAATTGAGAAAGAATCCGTCCAACAATGAAATATGGCCGGGAAACCCGTCCGAACAATGAAATATGAGAAGGAAAAACCCCATAAGTTTGAAATATAGAAGGAAACCCGTTCAAACATGAAACATGAGGGGAACCCGCCCAGAACAATGAGATTTTTAAGAGGGAAACGCCCCAGAACAACGGAATATACGGGGAAAAACCGGTCAGAACAATGAAATATGAAAAGGAAACCCTTCCAGAACAATGAATAGAAAAGGGAAACATCTAGAACAAGGAAAATTAAAAAAGGAAAACCCGTCAGAAACAAAGAAAAATAGAAAAAAACCCGTAAAAAAACATGAAATATGAAACAAAAACCCCCAAGAACAATGAAATATGGAAGGAAACCCGTCCAAAACAAAATATGGCCGGGAAACCCGCAAGAACAATAAATATGACGGGGGGAAACCAGTCCAAAAAAAAATATAGAGTGAAACCCGTCCAGAACAAGAAATTGACGGGAAACCCGCCCAGAAAACAAAATTTGAAAGGAAACCCGCCCAGAAAAATAAAAATTGAGAGGAAACCCTCCCTAACAATGAAATTGAAAAGGGAAACCAGTAGAAAAATGAAGAAAAGGAGGAAAAACCCCTCCAGAACAAAAAAAATTGACGGGGAAAAAACCCGTCCAGAACAACGAAAAAACAGGGAACCCCTTTCAGAACAATGAAATATGACAGGAAAACCGTCCAGAACAAGGAAATATGACAGGGAAACCGTCCAGAACAAGTCTCTCATGTCAGTCACTTCTTCCACAAGTCTCTCATGTCAGTCACTTCTTTCCACAAGTCTCTCATGTCAGTCACTTCTTCACAAGCCCTCTCATGTCAGTCACTTCTTCAAAAAGTCTCTCATGTCAGTCACTTTCTTCCACAAGTCTCTAATGTCAGTCACTTCTTCCACAAGTCTTTCATGTCAGTCACTTTTTCCCACAAGTCTTCATGTCAGTCACTTCTTCCACAAGTCTTCATGTCAGTCACTTCTTCCCAAGTCTCCCCGTCAGTCACTTCTTCCACAAGTCTCTCATGTCAGTCACTTCTTCCACAAGTCTCTCATGTCAGTCACTTCTTCCACAAGTCTCTCATGTCAGTCACTTCTTCCACAAGTCTCTCATGTCAGTCACTTCTTCACAAAGTCTCTCATGTCAGTCACTTTTTCCACAAGTCTCTCATGTCAGTCACTTCTTCCACAAGTCTCTCATGTCAGTCACTTCCTCCACAAGTCTCTCATGTCAGTCACTTCTTCCACAAGTCTCTCATGTCAGTCACTTCTTCCACAAGTCTCTCATGTTAGTCACTTCTTACCTAACCTTATAAGAAGAACAATTTATTTTAGCCTAACCCAACTAAATATATTTTAGATTAGTTTACAATAATTTACTTCTAAATAAACATAGTGATATATATTTTTTTCGTTAGGTTCAGAATGATTTTGGCGAAATTATTGCATACACAAATTTTCGCCTGTCCTATATGGCAAGATGAGCGTTGCTATTTAAGCCAAGATCGCAAGTTCTGCCTATTCGGCACGCTAAGATAACAGGGATATCTTGCTACTCCTACTAACACTTTGGTCACACTTCACAGACACGCACATGCATATATATATATACATACATCTAGGTTTTTCTCCTTTTTCTAAATAGCTCTTGTTCTTTTTTATTTCTTCTATTGTCCATGGGGAAGTGGAAAAGAATCTTTCCTCCGTAAGCCATGCGTGTCGTATGAGGCGACTAAAATGCCGGGAGCAATGGGCTAGTAACCCCTTCTCCTGTATACAATTACTAAAAAAGAGAAGAAGAAAAACTTTATAAAACTGGGTTGCTTAAATGTGCGTGGATGTAGTGCGGATGACAAGAAACAGATGATTGCTGATGTTAATGAATGAAAAGAAGTTGGATGTCCTGGCCCTAAGCGAAACAAAGCTGAAGGGGGTAGGAGAGTTTCAGTGGGGGGAATAAATGGGATAAATCTGGAGTATCTGAGAGAGTTAGAGCAAAGGAAGGGGTAGCAGTAATGTTAAATGATCAGTTATGGAAGGAGAAAAGAGAATATGAATGTGTAAATTCAAGAATTATGTGGATTAAAGTAAAGGTTGGATGCGAGAAGTGGGTCATAATAAGCGTGTATGCACCTGGAGAAGAGAGGAATGCAGAGGAGAGAGAGAGTTTTGGGAGATGTTAAGTGAATGTATAGGAGCCTTTGAACCAAGTGAGAGAGTAATTGTGGTAGGGGACTTGAATGCTAAAGTAGGAGAAACTTTTAGAGAGGGTGTGGTAGGTAAGTTTGGGGTGCCAGGTGTAAATGATAATGGGAGCCCTTTGATTGAACTTTGTATAGAAAGGGGTTTAGTTATAGGTTAATACATATTTTAAGAAAAAGAGGATAAATAAGTATACACGATATGATGTAGGGCGAAATGACAGTAGTTTGTTGGATTATGTATTGGTAGATAAAAGACTGTTGAGTAGACTTCAGGATGTACATGTTTATAGAGGGGCCACAGATATATCAGATCACTTTCTAGTTGTAGCTACACTGAGAGTAAAAGGTAGATGGGATACAAGGAGAATAGAAGCATCAGGGAAGAGAGAGGTGAAGGTTTATAAACTAAAAGAGGAGGCAGTTAGGGTAAGATATAAACAGCTATTGGAGGATAGATGGGCTAATGAGAGCATAGGCAATGGGGTCGAAGAGGTATGGGGTAGGTTTAAAAATGTAGTGTTAGAGTGTTCAGCAGAAGTTTGTGGTTACAGGAAAGTGGGTGCAGGAGGGAAGAGGAGCGATTGGTGGAATGATGATGTAAAGAGAGTAGTAAGGGAGAAAAAAGTTAGCATATAGAAGTTTTTACAAAGTAGAAGTGATGCAAGGAGGGAAGAGTATATGGAGAAAAGAGAGAGGTTAAGAGAGTGGTTTAAGCAATGTAAAAAGAGAGCAAATGAGAGAGGGGTGAGATGTTATCAACAAATTTTGTTGAAAATAAGAAAAAAGTTTTGGAAATGAGATTAACAAGTTAAGAAAGCCTAGAGAACAAAAGGATTTGTCAGTTTAAAAATAGGAGAGGAGAGTTATTAAATGGAGAGTTAGAGGTATTGGGAAGATGGAAGGAATATTTTGAGGAATTGTTAAATGTTGATGAAGATAGGGAAGCTGTGATTTCGTGTATAGGGCAAGGAGGAATAACATCTTGTAGGAGTGAGGAAGAGCCAGTTTGTGAGTGTGGGGGAAGTTCGTGAGGCAGTAGGTAAAATGAAAGGGGGTAAGGCAGCCGGGATTGATGGGATAAAGATAGAAATGTTAAAAGCAGGTGGGGATATAGTTTTGGAGTGTTGGTGCAATTGTTTAATAAATGTATGGAAGAGGGTAAGGTACCTAGGGATTGGCAGAGAGCATGCATAGTTCCTTTGTATAAAGGCAAGGGGATAAAAGAGAGTGCAAAAATTATAGGGGGATAAGTCTGTTGAGTGTACCTGGTAAAGTGTATGGTAGAGTTAAAATTGAAAGAATTAAGAGTAAGACGGAGAATAGGATAGCAGATGAACAAGGAGGCTTTAGGAAAGGTAGGGGTGTGTGGACCAGGTGTTTACAGTGACCAACATATAAGTGAACAGTATTTAGATAAGGCTAAAGAGGTCTTTGTGGCATTTATGGATTTGGAAAGGCGTATGACAGGGTGGATAGGGGGGCAATGTGGCAGATGTTGCAAGTGTATGGTGTAGGAGGTAGGTTACTGAAAGCAGTGAAGAGTTTTTACGAGGATAGTGAGGCTCAAGTTAGAGTATGTAGGAAAGAGGGAAATTTTTTCCCAGTAAAAGTAGGCCTTAGACAAGGATGTGTGATGTCACCGTGGTTGTTTAAATTTTTAAATAGATGGGGTTGTAAGAGAAGTACATGCGAGGGTCTTGGAAAGAGGCGTGAGTTAAAAGTAAGAATCACACACAAAGTGGGAGTTTTTCACAGCGCTCTTTGCGATGACACTGTGCTCTTGGAGTTCTGAAGAGAAGTATGCAGAGATTGTGGTGAATTTGGTAGGGTGTGCAAAAGAAGAAAATTAAGGTAAATACAGGAAAGAGTAGGTATGAGGATAACAAAAGATTAGGTGATGAAAGATTGAATATCAGATTGGAGGAGAGAGTATGGAGGAGGTGAACGTATTCAGAATTTGGAGTGGACGTGTCAGCGGAATGGGTCTATGAAAGATGAGGTGAATCATAGAATTGATGAGGAAAAAGAGTGATGGTGCACTTAGGAGTCTGTGGAGACAAAGAACTTTGTCCTTGGAGGCAAAGAGGGGAATGTATGAGAGTAAAGTTTTACCAACGCTCTTATATGGGTGTGAAGCGTGGGTGATGAATGTTTTGCAGCGAGGAGAAGGCTGGAGGCAGTGGAGATGTCAGGTCTGAGGGCAATGTGTGTGTGAATATAATGCAGAGAATTCGTAGTTTGGAAGTTAGGAGGAGGTGCGGGATTACCAAAACTGTTGCCCCCCCCAGAGGGCTGAGGAAGGTTGTTGAGGGTTCGACATGTAGAGAGAATGAGCGAAACAGAATGACTTTCAAGAGTGTATCAGTCGTAGTGGAAGAAGGCGGGTAGGGTCGGCCTAGGAAGGGTTGGAGGGAGGGGGTAAAGGAGGTTTTGTGTGCGAGGGGGCTTGGACTTCCAGCAGGCATGCTTGAGCGTGTTTGATAGGAGTGAATGGAGACAAATGGTTTTTAATACTTGACGTGCTGTTGGAGTGTGAGCAAAGTAACATTTATGAAGGGATTCAGGGAAACCGGCAGGCCGGACTTGAGTCCTGGAGATGGAAGTACAGTGCCTGCACTCTGAAGGAGGGTTGTTAATGTTGCAGTTTTAAAAACTGTAGTGTAAAGCACCCTTCTGGCAAGACAGTGATGGAGTGAATGATGGTGAAAGTTTTTCTTTTTCGGCCACCCTGCCTTGGTGGGAATCGGCCGGTGTGATAATAAAAAAAAAAATAAATAATATATATATATATATATATATATATATATATATATATATATATATATAATATATATATATATATTATATATATATATAATAATATATATATATATATATATATATATATATATATATATATATATACACGTTATGTATACACACCCATTTAAATTTTTATTCTTAATAGTTTTTTGTTCATATGTGTGTGCGTGTATATTTGAGTTTTTATACAGCTAGTAACTTTAAAATGAGAGGAATTATATGTGTTTTGTATAAATGTAAACATTCTCTCGAGGCAAAGGATTAAGTGAATCAAAAATTTGTCCTGTATATGTAAAGTGCAGAATGTGTTGTGTGTGGGGTTGTGTGGTGGGGTGTGGGTGTGTGTGTGTGTGTGTGTGGTGAGAGAGAGAGAGGAGAGTATTGAGTGTTCACAAATACGTTGTTTTGTGAACATTCTGAAACATCAGAAAAAAGAGATGATAAGAAAAAAATAGAATATAACAATTAATACGTTAGGCCCTCATTGGAGTATGCGGCACCAGTTTGGAACCCAACCCAAGGGGGGGGGGCCCCAAAAGCACGTAAAAGAATAAAGCTAGAGGAAAGTGCAAGGTTTGCAACCAGGACTAGTCCCAGCGCTAAGAGGTATGTCTACGAGGAGAGGTTAAGGAAATCAACTGACGACACTGGCGGAAGGAGCGGGGTAGCTTGGGGGACCTGATAACCGACATAACAACAATTACTGAGAGGAATTGACCAAGGTGGAAAAAACGGATGTTCAGCGATTGGCCACAGTCACAACGGGGACACAGTTGAAGCTAAAAGACACAGATGAATCACAGGGATGTTAGGACAGTTTTCTTCCGCCACAGCGTAGTCAGTAAGTGGAATAGTTTGGGAAGCGATGTAGTGGAGGGCAGGATCCATACATAGCTTTAAGCAGAGGTACGATAAAGCTCAGGTCTCAGGGAGAGTGACCAAGTAGCGATCAGTGAAGCGGCGGGGGCCAGGAGCTCGATCGACGCAACTCAACTAGGTGAGTACAACAGGTGAGTCACCACACCATCACACACATCACAACACAACCACACAAACCAACCAACACACCACACACACCACACTCACACAACCATCCCCCACCACCCCACACCACAACACACCCACCCACAAACACACACACACACACCATCCAACACCAACAAACACACACACACAACTAACAACCCTCACCCCCACACAAACAACCACCACCCCCCCCCCACCCACCCCCCATCAAACCCCCCCCCCCCCCCACACCCCACACCCCACCATCCCCACACCCACCCCACCCCCCACCACCACCCCCCACCACCCCACTCCCACCCTACACCCCCCCAAACACCACCACCAAACCACCCCCCTACTCACACAACCACACACAACCACACACACACACACAACACCATCATCCCACTCACCACCCCCCACCCCCACACACCACACCCACCACTCAACACTCCCCACCCCACATCCCCACAAACACCCCACACCCTTCACACACCTCCCCCCCCACCCAAACCCTCACACACTCACCACCCTCACACCTCACACACACACACACACACACACATCCCACCACTCAACCACACAACCCACATCCAACACTCACACACCACACACCCACACACACACTCAACCTCCACATAAACATACACCCAACAACAACACACAACAACCACACCACACACCTCCACACCCTCACCACACACAACACATCACACACAACCACACACCCACACACACTCCCAACACACGCACATACACACAACACACACAACACACCCTCACACCCTCACAACACTCAACACCACTCACACTCACTCACACAACACCAACACACACTCACACACTCACACACACTACACCCACCTACACACAAACACCCACACACACACTCACCTCACAACGACACTCACAACACTCACACACACTCACACACACACACAAACACAAGTTGGCAGTGAGTAATCAACTGTTGCATAAAAACTGACCGGCGATGATGGCAGATGGTGCCCGGTGACTGTAACCAGCTGTTAGGGGTAGCAGTGGATGCTGGGGAAGCCAGCTGCTGATGGGGTTAGGCAGTGGTGCTGAGATGCTAGTTTGGTTGGGTATCCAGTAGGTGTGGGTAGCTAGTGGCTCGCTTGGGGTAATCAGCTGGGTGCTGGAGAAGTAGTCAGTGCTGGGGTAGGGACCGTGGTGCTGCGGGTAGACAGCTGTTGCTTGCGGGTAGCAGTGGTGCATAGGTATCCAGTTGGGTGGAGTAGCCAGCTGCGCAGGGGTAGTCTGCTGGTGCTGGGGTAGACAGTGCGAGTGGGGTAGTAAGCTGGTGCATGGATATCCAGTGGTGCTGAGTAGTCAGCTGGTGTGGAGTAGTCAGTGGTGAGCGGTCGCTAGTCGGTGCTGCGGTAGTCAGCTGGGTTTTGGGTTAATGAGTGGTGCAGTGAGTAGTCAGCTGGTTCTGATGTAGCTAGCGGTCGCTGCTGCGGTACAGTGGTGCTGGGGTAGTCAGTGTGCTTGGGTATTCAGCTGTGCTGGGGTAGGATAGATAGTGGTGCTGAGGTAGCAGCTGGTAGCTAGGGTTAGCCAGCTGGTGCTAGGGGTAGCCAACTGTGCTGGGGTAGTCAGTGGTGCTGGGAAGTTCTGCTAGCGCTGGGGTAGTCAGTGGTGATGCGGTAGCCCAGTGGTGCTGGGGTAGCTGTAGTGCTGGGGTAGCATGTTAGTGCTGGGGTAGCTGCTAGTGCCTGGGGTAGCCTGCTAGTGTGGGTGAGCCTGCTAGTGCTGGGGTCGGGTAGTGCTGGGTAGCCTGGCTAGTGCTGTGGTAGCTGCTATGTGGGGGTAGCCTGCTAGTGGCTGTGGTAGCCTGCTAGAGCTGGGTAGCTGCTAGTGCTGGGTAGCTGCTAGTGCTGGGGTAGCAGTAGGGGTTTGGGGGCCCTATGGGGAGCCTGCTAAGTGTGGGTAGCCTGCTGGTGCTGGTGTAGCCTGCTGTGTGTGGGTGGTAGCCTGCTAGTGGCTGGGGTAGGCCTGTAGTGTGGGGTAGCTGTAGTGCTGGGGTAAGCCTGCTAGTGCTGTGGTAGCCTGCTAGTGCTGGGGTAGCCTGTAGTGCTGTGGGTTTAGCTGATAGTCTGGGGAGAAGCTGCTAGTGCTGGGGTAGCCTGCTAGTGCTGGGGTAAGCCTGGCGAGTGCTGGGGTAGCCTGTAGTTGCTTTTGATATCAGGTGGTGTGGGTGTAGATGAATCCAGGTGGTGTGGGGTATCCAGGGTGGTGGCTGGGGTATCCAGGTGGTGCTGGGTATCAGTTGGTGCTGGGGCCACTGTTCTATCCTCAACAGTTTTGAGCCATGTTACTTAGTTGTTTCTGAGAACACTCCCACGGTAACACTCCCACGATACACTCCGCGATAACACTCTCTGTAACACTCACGGTAACACTCCCGCGATAATCCACGGTAAAACTCCCACGGTTAACACTCCCGCGGTAACACTACCGCGGTAACATCCGCGGTAAACACTCCGCGATAACACTCCCGCGGTAACACTCCGCGGTAACACTCCCGCGCAAATAAACATCCCGCGCATTAACACTCCGGCTAAATACACTCCGGCCAATAACACTCCGCGCAATAACACTCCCGCGCATAACACTGCGGTAAACACTTCCGCGGTCACAACTCCCCGCCAATAAACCTCCCCCGGCAATAAACTCCCCGCAATAACATCCGCGCAATAACAATCCCGCATAACACTCCCGCAATAACACTCCGCATTAACACTATTGAACTTACAATCACTTGATAACAATTTACTATCATACTCCCGTAGTTATAAATGATACGATATAAATATCGATAATAATAGCGATGCAGTACTGAATTTGAGAGCGCTAAATCTTAGGGATCACACAGGGTCTGAGTAATTTATTAACACATGTTATAACACGGATATACACCAGTATATTACACAAGAGCTGTATGTATCTGTATATACACTGAGTGGTGTACACAAGGTATATACTCTCATAATGAAATATACATTAAGCCTATACACTAGTTACACACAGTGTGTGTATACACAAATCACAATCTTGGGTGTATATAAATGAAAGGATATATACATTTCAGGGTACTTTTACCTGTAGGTAGGGTGAAGTGTAGTGAGGCGGACCGTCTGTTGTAGAAACTGACTACACACAGTGAGGACAAATAAGTTCTTCAGCTCAGTCCTTCGAGCTTCGAAGCTGAGCTTGAACCCGTTGAATGAGTCGTTTTTCACGATTGTTTTAATAATTCCTGTAAACGGGATTCATACCCCCCGCGTGTATGTTTCTCCTTGTATACATCATAATTTATTCCCAATCTCTAATAGAATTAAAGTAATCTGACTGGTGGTATACAGGTTTGGTTAATTAGGGTTTGAAGCCTATCGACTACATAAGTGTTGTGGCCGGTTCACCTGTCACGCCCGACAAGAATTTTTTAATGCCCAAAGAATTCAACAAATTCTTACACATATCATACCCTGAGAGATATGCAGTGTCAGGGTATATCCCGGTAGGTATACAGGTGACTGGGATTTTGCCTAACCCTCTGTTATTAACCCAAACCCCTTGATGTAAACATACTGGTTTTAGCGCTTTCTGTCTTGAAGGGATTGCCCGGGGTGGACGGTTTTGGGCTTGAGAAGTGTGTAACTTTTACCTATGCCTTAGACCAGGCTCAAGCCCCAGCTTATCCACATTTTTGCGTAACAGATACCCCTACGAATTAACAATAGCGATTCTTGCTCGCTCTACTGAATTACGGAAGGAAATGCAGTAACACGTATCTGTGAATTCATTTTCTGTTCTTTGGCATAATCTGCTGTTTACCGTGCCCAAAAAAACTACACTTTAATTTTGCTCATGTGCAAACGTAACGATAGTGGAGTTGTTCCAACACTAAGAGAAGCACGTTCAAGTGCTTCGGATCCATATCATTGAACAAGTGTAATTCTCAACTTATGTGGAAAATTAATCCATTTAATTATCATTAGCACATATGTAACGAAAAAAAAACAAGACGGATTTGGGTATCCACGGTCGGATTTTCAATTTACACTCTCGGGGACACGAGAAGTGTTCTGCACTTCTATCATTTCTCCTGTACAGATGCGAGAAAGTTAATGGGATGGGATAGCATATAATGTTTGACAGGAATAGTAGGACCGACTGCAGTTCACTGTCTAGTATACATGTTAAACCAAACCAGGTACGGGTGGTAGTGGCTTTTGAAACCCCACGGCATTATAAAATTCATCACCATGGGTTCAAATCCCACTCGTACCGTGGTTTTTTCAATCGTTTTTTACAAATTGTTAATGTTTCAAGTTAATGATAAACTAGCCAGACACGTAACTAAAAGTGAAATTGATCGTGCTGGTTCCACAGTGACCTGGAGCCTTCCATAGATGGAATTGATTTCTCAAGGAATGTTCCTTCATAAAAGACCTGTGTTTATAAGGCCTGATCGTTTGATTTATTATTTATTTACAGTGTTATTTCTTGGAAAACCATGCTAAGTGCAAGTGGAAGGCAACAAGCGGGGACTTTAAACCCTCAGGACGATAGAAAGATAGATGAACAACTCTTCCTAAACATTCTGTATCACGAAGTACGTCAAACCGCTGCTCTTTGTAACAAGAATTAGCTGATAACACCTAACTTAAACATCTGAAGTAAGAGAACCAAGTGAACTAATATGACATTTGATTATGGCCCGTTTACGCTCTCCATGAAGAGCGAAACATTGACAATAAAATGTCGCAATGTTTTATACTTTGAAATTTGTTTTTAATATAACTAATTATTAAACAAAACATTCTATGAGGTATTTTTAAATGGTACCTTTACTTATAACAACAGGAAACTAACACTTGAAGACTTATACTTATTACCTCTTACAGTCTCCATCTTTTTGCCTTAATGGGTTATTTATATATGAAGCTGAATTTAAAGTTAACATGATCTCTCTACCCAGAGACGATCCAACCTTAATAATTGACATCTCTTACAACTGAAGAGACTTTTACTTTGGTTGAGTGCGAGTTTCACAAATATATTCTTTAACAGACTGACAGAAAATAATAATCTAATGTGTGATAACATCTCAAAGTAAACAAGTAAAGAGAACCTTATCGAGACAGAGAGGTGTAGTACTGCCTAAACCACACCGCTCACACCTGACGTCAGGTGCGGTAGTACAGAGGTGACGCCACACCAAACAAAATTGGTCGATTTACCCATGCGTCAAAACATTTCATTTCCTTACCAAAATAATTCGTCATATAAATATATACATAATGAAAATAGAAAAAGTATGAAATGAATATTTAATATTTATCAGCTGATTACTTTCGTTTTTAGTTATTAACTCGAATGTAATTTTTGAATGAATCAATATATTTAACAAAGCGATCTCGGGCGTACTTTACTAACATATCGGGGTAACTTACATTACAAACTTAAAACCTCAACTTACCTTAGTGATTGCTGTCATTCTCCCTGGACGACCTACATTATCCGGGGTAACTTCAAACATTACAACTTAAACTCCAACTTACTTAGTGATCCTGTCATCTCTCCCTGGACGATTGTGAGCTTCACCTACCTGTAATGTAAAAACACTAAATGTTAATTACACACCTCCAGGTCCCTGATATACACAGGTCCATGTCTTCCAGGGCAATGTGTACCAGGTCCATTGTGTACCAGGTCCATGTATTCCCGGTCCATGTGTACCAGGTCCATGTCTTCCAGCGTCCATTGTGTTACCAGGTCCATGTATTAGGTCCTGTGTACCAGGTCATGTCTTCAGAGTCAATGTTATTTCCCGGTATATGTATTCCAGATTGTGTTCCCGGTTCATTGTTAGCTCCAGGTCTTGTATTCCACGTCCATGTATTCAGGTCCATATAATACAGGTCCTTGTTTCCAGGTCCATGTATTCCAGGTCCTTGTATTCCAGGTTAGGTATACAAGTTAGGTATTCCAGGTCCTGATACCAGGCCCATGAATAAGGTCCATGTATTCCGGGTTTTTGGTATTCCAGATCCATGTATTCCACGCCCCATGTATTCCAGGTCCAGTATACAGGTTCATGTAATTTCAGGTCTGTAATACCAGCCCATGATTGTAACAGACTCCAAGTATTCTAGGTCCATGTATACCACGACCATGCTAACAGGTCCATGTATCCAGTTGCATGTTTTACACGGTTCATGTCTTCCAGGTCCATGTATACCCGTCCATGTATACCACACCATGCATAACAGTCCAAGTATTCAGATTTATGTATTTTCAATAAAAGGGTCTATGTATGCCAGCTCCATGTATACAGATCAGTATTCCAGCTTCCATGTATACCAGGTTCCATGTGTACCAGGTACATGTATTTTCCAGATTCATGTATACCAGATCTGCGTATTTCAGAATCCATGTATACCAGCGTCCGTGACTTCCAGGATCCATGTATACCAGCGTGCAAGTGTTCAGGCTTCTTGGATTCCAGGTCCTTGTAATCCAGGTCCATCAATTCCAGATCCATGTATACCAGATCCTTATATTCCAGATCCTTGATTCCAGGTCGTTGTGTCCCGATCTATTACCAAGGCCTTGTGTTCCAGGTCCATGTATTCCATATCATTGCAAAACCAGGTCCTGTTATTCCAGGCCCATGTTATGCAAGTCCAAGTATACTGGGTCCAGTATTCCAGGCCATCGTACTTCCGAGATCCAGTATTCTCAGGCTCATGTATTCCAGGTCCTGTATTCCAAGGCCCCTGTATTCGAGATCCGTGTATTTCCAGTCTTGTATCCAGGTCCTTGCATTCAGGTCCTTCATTCCAGATCCTTGTAATTCCAGATCCATGGATACAAGGTCCCTGTATGCCAGGGTCCATGTATGCCAGGTCATTTATTCAGATCCATGATTCCAGGTTCATGTATTCGAGATCCATGTATTCTAGGACCATGTAACCAAGTCCATGTATTCCCTATCCAAGTCATTCCTATCCATGTTATACCAAGGTTCATGTATTCCAGGTACCATTGTATTCACGATTCATGTTTACAAGTCCATGTATAAATAGGTTATGGTATTCCAGGTCTACATATTCGATCCATGTATTCAGCTCTTGTATTTTCCCAGCTCCTTGTATTCCAGGACAAAGTATTCCAGATAATATAATCAACAGGTCCATGTATTCCAGGTCATGCTATCCACGCCCATGTGTAACAAGTCCAAATAAGGCCCATGTATTTTCAGGTTCATGTATTCCAGGTCATGTATACACGCCCATGTTTATATGGTCCATGTATTCAAGGTCCATGTATTCAGGTCCATGTATCTCAAGTTCATGTTTACACGCCCATGTATAACAGTCTCCACTTATTCTTTGTCCATGTCATTCCAGGCCAATGTTCTACACGTCCAAGTATACCCGGCGCGTATACTTCCGATCATGTATACCAGGTCCTCAGTATACCAGACCATGTACTTCGGTCCTGTACCCCCTATCCAGTATTCAATTCCATGCATTCCAGGTCATGCATACCAGGTCATAGTATTTCCACGTCCATGTATGACAAGTCAATGTATTCCAGGTCATTACATTCAGGTCCATGTGTACAGGCCCAGGTCCTTCCAGGTCCATGTATACCATGTCCATGTATACCAGGTCCATGTATTACACGTACATGTTATACCATGTCCATGATTATTTCCAATCCATGTATTATTATGTCTATGTATACCATTCAGCCTACATCAGGCAGTATCTTCAGTTATACCTCTCTCACTCGCCACTGATACATCCGGGCACCACGCGTTGTTCCCTCCTCACACACGCTATACCTAATCCAAAACAGTTACACCTTCTCAAACACACGACGTTATACCTACACAGTTAAACCTCCTCTCCCACACACACACACAACACAACACCCCCACACACACACACACAAACACACCACACACACACCACACACAAGCAACACACCAAACTTGAGATAGCGTTCCGGGTTACCTCCAGTTAAAGAATCATGCAAGCTTTATAACTGTGTACGTTCTGGCACATAACAGGAGTACGCAGTACCAGTTTTGGAACCCACCTGGGTTAAAACGTCAAGAATTAGAGAAGGTGCAAAGGCTTGCAACAGGTAGTTCAGAGCTCAGGGGGGGGGGGAATGTCGTACGAAGAATTGGTTGAGGGCAATAGGTTGACGACAATGAGAGGCAGGAGGGTCAGGGGAGACAGGATAACGAACATCGATAAATGCTGCGTGGAATAGACAAGGTGGTCAAAGCCAAAAAGTTCCAGAGATGGACACAGAAATAAGGTGTCCACAATTGGAAGTTGAGCTCAGATGAGTCAAAAGGGATGTTAGGAAGTTTTCTTCAGCCACAGAGATGCCAGGAGTGGCATAGTCTAGCAAGTGAAGTTAGTGGAGGCCAGGAACCATAATAGCTTTAAAACGAGGTAGATTAAAGCTCATGGAGCACAGGGCGAGAGAGGCTGTAGCACTCAGTGAAGAGACGGTGCCGGAGCTGAGTCTCGACCCCAGCAACCACATAGGTGACTACAATTAGGTGAGTACACGTTTACTCAGTTTCTCACAAAACAACCACACACACACACACACACACGTTATACCACACACACACACGTTTTACCACACACACACCCGTTATACCACACACACACAACCGTTATTCTCCTCACACACACACATACGGGATTACCACACACACACACACCACACACACACACGTTATACCTCCTCACACATACCACATACGTTATATCTCCTCACACACAAACACGTTATACCTCATCACACCCACACACGTTTTATATCTCTCACACACACCACGTTATACCTCTCACACACACACACTGTTATACCTCCTCACACACACACGTTATACCTCCTCACACACACACACATGTTATACCTCCCTCACCCACAACACACACACACATTATATCTCCTCCTTCACACACACACACACTACACAACAAACACACAACACACACAACGTTATACTCCTCCCAACACACACACACACACGCACCACACAAACAACACACAGTTATACCTCACTCTCTCTCACACACACACACACACACCACACACACACACACACGTTGTACCTCCTCACACACACATAACACACACAAACATACCACAGCACGTTATACCTTTTCACACCCACACACGGTTACACTCCCACCACACACACACACACGTAAGTTATAACTCAACACACACCACACACACACACACACACACGTTATACCTCCCACGCACACACGTTTATACCTCCCTCCCACACACATACCAATACGTTATACTAACACACACACACACATACGTTATACCTCCTCATAACCACACACCACACCGTTCTACTCAACACACTATACACACATACGTTATGCCTCATCACACACCACATACGTTCTACCTCCTCACCACACACCCACAACCACACACACACACACACAAAACACACAACCTGAGAATAGCGTTCGGTACCTCAGTAAAGAATCGTTGGACATACTGGATTACGCCGAACCAGTTTGGAACCCCCACTGGTTGAACACGTTAAGAAAAATTAGAGAAGAAAGTGCACAGGTTTTGCAACAAGGTAGTTCCAGGAGCTCAGGGGATGTCCTACGACGAATGGTTGAGGGAAAATAGGTTGGACGAAATGGAGGACAGGAGGGTCAGGGGGGAGTCATGATAACGAATACAGAATGCGGTGGACTAGACAGGTGGACCGACAGAGGGATGTTCCATAGATGGGCAAGAACAAGGGATCACAATGGAGTGAAGATAGATGGAGTCTCAGGGATATTAGGAGAATTTCTTCAGTTATAGTCAGGAGTGGAATAGTCAAGAGAGGTCAGTGGAGGCAGGAAAGGAACCGTACGTCGCTTTCACGGATGATTATGATAACGCTCCTGGAGCAGGGAGTGGGGGCCTAGTAGCACACCGAGAAGTGGCGGGTCAGGAGCTGCGTCTCGCCCTAGCCCCCACCACATAGTAGCGTACACAAAGCTGATCCCCCCCCCCCCCCCCCACCCCACCAACACCAACCCCTCACCCCCACCCCCCACACCCCCCACACCCCCCCACCACACAACCCACACACAAACCACACTCAACCCCACCCCCCTCCCCACCACACCCACTCCCACCCACCACCAACCTCACCCTACCCCACCCTACCCCCTCCACCCCCACCCCACCCCCTCACACCACCCCATACCCCACCACCCATCACATAACCCCTCCCACTCCACAACACTCACACTCCCCCCCACACTACCCACACTCACACTCACACACCACTCAATCCACACACACACACACACCCCACACTCCCACTCACCCACACACTCCTCCACAACCCTCAACTCACACACACACCCCTCACACACCTCACACTCACACACCTCACCATCAACACCACTCACACTCACACCAACTCACTCACACACATACACTCACACACATCACACTCCCACACACATCCCACTCCCCCACCACCCTCACCCCACACACCACCACTCACACTCACCTCACACACACACTCACACACACAAACACCACTCACACACACACACACTCACAACACTCAACACACCACTCACACACACCCTCCACACAACACACATACAACACACACACTCACACTCACACCTCTCACACCACATCACACTCCACACACTCACACTCACACACACTCACACTCACCCCACTATCACCTCACACACCCACACACTACACACACTCACACACATCACCTCCACTCACCACAACACTCACACACACCAACACACACTCACAACACACACACTCACACACACTCCACACACTCCACACACACTCACCCACTCACACACACCACACACACACACACACACCACACACACAACACACACTCACACTCACACTCACACACACACACACACACACACACACACACACACACACCTCACACACACTCACACACACCAACTTCTTGCTCTCTCTCTTGCTCTCTTCTTGCCTTCTTGCTCTCTCTCTCTCTTGCTCTCTCTTCTCTTGGGCTCTCTCTCTCTCTATTGCAGTCTCTTCTCTCTTGCTCTACTCTCTCTCTTGTCTCTCTCTTGCTCTCTCTCTTGCTCTCTCTCCCTTGCTCTCTCTTCGCTTGTCTCTCTCTCTCTTGCTCTCTCTCTCTCTTGCTCTCTCTCTCTCTTGCTCCTCTCTCTCTCTCTTGCTCTCTTCTCTCTTGCTCTCTTCTCTCTCTTGCTCTTCTCTCTCTCTCTCTCTGTGCTCTCTCTCTCTCTCTTGCTCTACTCTCTTGCTCTCTCTCTCTCTTGCTCTCTTCTTGCTCTCTCTCTCTCTTGCCTCTTCTCTCTCATCTTGCTATCTCTCTCTCTGGCTCTCTCTCGTCTCTTGTCTCTCTCTCTCTTCTCTTGATCTCTCTCCCTTCTTGCTCTCTCTCTCTCTCTCTGCTCTCTCTCTTGCTCTCTCTCTCTCTCTTGCTCTTCTCTGGTCTCTCTCTCTTGCTCTCTTCTCTTGCTCCTCTCTCTTTTGCTCTCTCTCTCCTCTGCTCTTTCTCTTCCTGCTCTCTCTCTCTCTTGCTCTCTCTTCTTGCTCTCTCTCTCTCTCTGTGTGCTCTCTTCTCTTCTCTTGCTCTCTCTTTGCTCTCTCTGGGCTCTCTCTCTCTTGCTCTCTCTTTCTTTGCTCTCTCTCTCTCTATTGCTCTCTTCTCTCTCTTGCTCTCTCTCTCTCCTTGCTCTCTCTCTCTCTTTTGCTCGCTCTCTTGCTCTCTCTCTCGCTGCTCTCTCTCTTCTTGCTCTCTCTTCTCTTGCTCTCTCTCTTGCTCTTCTCTTGCCTCTCTCTCGCTCTTGCTCTCTCTCTCTCTCTTGCTTCTCTCCTCTTGCTCTGGCTCTCTCTTCTTGCTCTATCTCTCTCTTGCTCGCTCTCTAGCTCTCTCTCTCTCTTGCTTCTTCCCTCTTTGCTCTCTCTCTCTCTGCTCTCTTCTGCTCTCTCTCTCTCTCTTGCTCTCTTCTCTTTGCTCTCTCTCTCTCTTTGTGTTATCTCTCTTGCTCTCTCTCTCTCTCTTGCTCTCTCTTTCTTACTCTCTCTCTCTCCTCCTGCTCTCTCTTTCTTCTTAGCTCTCTCTCTCTCTTGCTCTCTCTCTCTCTTGCTCTCTCTCGTCCCATTTTCCCTTCTAACTCTCCCTCTCCTATCTTAAAAAAAAAAAAAAAAAAAAAAAAAAAAAAAAAAAAAAAAAAAAAAAAAAAAATGGAGGGGACTCGCAGGGACCAAAGGATCAGATGAGAATGGTTAGGGTCGGAGGAGTGGTGAGGAGGTGGAACAAGGATGGAACAAAGAGTGGGAGAGAAAATTAGGGAGCTTTTGAAAACATGGCGAAAGAGCTCTCTGTGAAATTGCGAGAATAGGTGGTTGGAGAGGAGCAAGAATTTGGGAGGCACAAGCGAAACTGCAGTAGCCAAGATAAGGGTCCTAGAAGTTGAGAATAATTAGGCTGGAGCGGAGTTACGGGGCAGTGACGAGAAGGACACAGCATATGAAGCTGCGAGTGAAGGGAAGGAAGGAATTATGAATTCTGCTAAGGCCACCTCAATTGCCAAGGAGGACCAAAGGAGTGAAAGGGACGATCAACCTGGATGCAGATGGAGAGGGGTGATAGGTCGAATGCTGAGGACAACAGGCTATCAAAGAGCCACTGGACAAATCAGGGAGAAGAAACTGACCACAACAGAGGATCAAGCGCCCACAGAGGGTGAGGCACTGCGAGGAAGAAAGGGCAAAAATCAGTGTTTATCATGTGGCTTCAGGGGAGAGAGTAAAGGACACACACTCAAGGACGCAGGAAGAAAGGAAGGAGATTGAGAAAAATCATAACAGAAAAAGGAGAAGAGAGGGCGAAGATTGTAAAGTTTTTCAAGAGATAGGGGGGTACTCGAAGGTGAGGAAACCCGGGGTACCAATCAAGCTGAGTCTCGACGGGAAACAGTGTCGGAACAGGATCCTCAAGGAGAAACCACGATTGGAAATATCGGAAGAGTACATGAGGGTGTTCCTATATTCTAGCAGAGGACACGAACAAAATCGAAGACCCGCAGCTGAGAGAGAGGGACAAAAAAGCAAGGAGCTAGGAAAAAAAGAGGAAGGAGGGAACAGAGAGGTCAGTAGAGGCAGGAAGAACAGCAAGGGCAAGCCAACCCAACTACTCTCAGGAACAACAAACCTATCACACCATCCCAAACACCTACAATCCTTACCCACAGACCTCCACCAACACACGCTATAGACCCCCCAGTATGCACTGGTCTCACCCTCACGGCCCAACCTGTGTTGGAAGGAAACTGAAAGTATGGTACACAAACGCTGATGGAATAACAAATAAGTGGGAGGAGGAGTGGCAAGAAGAGTCCAAAGCCGCATCACCGGAATCATCGCTTCACAGAAACAAGCTTTACGGTAATGAATAAACAGAGCCATCTTTCAAGGGATACCAACTCCTGAGGAAAGACAGCGGGGACAGGGGGGTGGAGGAAGTGGGTTGGTGATCAAAAAGCTGGAATTGATTGGTGGAGAGAGAGTCGCGGTGAAGAAAGTGATTACATGTGGGAACACTTCACTCTGGAGGTCCAAGGGTGGTAATAGCCAGTGATGTTAAAACCACCACAGAACAGCAGGAGGCCAAGGCAAGTAGTACGACGAGAGCATAGAGCGATGGTTGACACTCTGGCTAGAGTTGCCAGAAGAGCTCATGCATTGCAGGGTCAAAGCTCCTGATCATGGGTGACTTTAACCACAGGAGATAGATTGGGAGACATGGACCCAATGGGGGCCAGATACTTGGAGGGCTTAACAGGATGATGGCGGCGGTACTGGAGAACTTAAGTACCAAACGTAAGGGACACTAAAGAGAGAGAGGAGATGGATTTTTTGAACCAGCAAGGCTGGACTTGTATTCACCTTCAAGAAGTGCAGATTATCGAGGACCTCACATATGAAAGACCCCTTGGGGCCAGTGCCCATCGTTGTTGTACGTTCGAATAACAGTTGAGCTAAAGTGGAGGGAGCAAAGGAAGCAGGTAGGGCCAGGACGAATGAAGCCAACCTACAAGAACGGGGACTACACAGGAATGAGGAACTACCTTGGAAACGGGGTTCAGTGGGACAGAGAACTGGCAGGGGAAACAGTTAATGAGATGATGGAATATGTAGCAAATTTAAATGCAAGGAGCTGAGGAGAGGTTTGTACCAAGGGGTATACAGAAGTAGGAAAAAGCCAGGATGAGCCCAAGTTTACCAAAGGTGCAGGGAGGCAAAAACCAAGAGTGCTAGGGAATGGAAAGAAATATTAGAAGGGCAAATGGACCAGGAGAATAAGGAGAACAGTCGTAGAGCCAGAAATGAATATGACAATAAGAGGCGGCCCAAAGGACAATATGAAAAAGACATTGAGCGACACGCCACATTGACCGAAATGTTGTACAGCCACATCAGGGGGGGAAAACAACAGTCACGGGGACCAGGTAATCGGCTAAGAGATGGAGGAGGAGAGACAACAGGAAAAGACGGGGAAGTATGTGAAGAACTCAACACGAGATTCAAAGAAGTGTTCACAGAGGAGACAGAAGGGACTCAGCAAGACGGAGAGGTGGGGCACAACCACCAAGTGCTGGAACAGTGCACCACAACGGAGGAAGAAGTGAAGAGGTTCTGAGTGAGCTAGATACCTCAAAAGGCAAAGGGCCAGATACCATCTCCCTGGGTTTTTGAGGCGAGGGAGCAGAGGCGCTATGTGTACCCCAAACAACAATATTCAATAACACTCTATCGAAACGGTGAGATTGCCTGAGGCAATGGAACGACCGCAACAAATGTAGTCCAAATCTTTAAAAAAAGGAGGAACAGACATGCAGCATTAAATACAGACCATTGTCATGACATGTATAGTATGCAAAAATATGGAGAAGATTCTCAGGAGAAAGAGTTGGTGGAACTGAAAGGAATGATCTCATCAACAGCAGCCAGCCATGGTTTCGGGACGAGGAAATCCTGTGATCACAAACTATGGAGTTCTAAGACATGGTGGACAGCAGTAAGACAAGAGAGAGAGGGGTGGGTTGGATTGCTTTTCTTGGGACTGCAAGAAGGCAGACGGCGTTTTGAAACCAGTTCCACCAAGTAGTATATGGTGCCAAAACTGGAGGACCACGCAGGGATAAAGGGAAGGCTACTTCAAGGATCAGGGAATACTTGTCAGGAAGACAGCAGGAGTCATGTACGTGGCGGCGAGTTGTCGAGTGGGCACTGTGACCAGCGGGGTCCCGCAGGGGTCAGTCTAGGACAGTGCTGTTTCTGGTATTGTGAACGAATGACGGGAAGGAAATAGCTCTGAGGTGTCCTGTTTGCAGATGACGTTGAAGTTGATGAGAAGGAATTCACTCGATCGTAAGACAGGCAGAACTACAATAGGGATTGGAACGGCTGCAGAATGGCCAGCAATTGGTCCTGGAGTTCCATCCCCCAAGTGCAAAGTCATGAGATTGGAGGAAAGGGGCAAAGAAGAAGGCCGCAGACGGGAAGTACAGTCTAGGGGGTCAGGCGACCTACAAACTCACATAAGGAAAAGGATCTTGGGGGTGAGAATAAACACCAGGCACATCTCCTGAAGCCACATCAGCCACAATAACTGCTGCAGCATATGGCGCCTAGCAAACCTCAGACCAGGCATTCCGACATTCTTAAATAAGGAATCGTTAAGGACCCTGTACACCGTATACGTTAGGCCCTCATTGGAGTATGCGGCACCAGTTTGGAACCCAACCCAAGGGGGGGGGGCCCCAAAAGCACGTAAAAGAATAAAGCTAGAGGAAAGTGCAAGGTTTGCAACCAGGACTAGTCCCAGCGCTAAGAGGTATGTCTACGAGGAGAGGTTAAGGAAATCAACTGACGACACTGGCGGAAGGAGCGGGGTAGCTTGGGGGACCTGATAACCGACATAACAACAATTACTGAGAGGAATTGACCAAGGTGGAAAAAACGGATGTTCAGCGATTGGCCACAGTCACAACGGGGACACAGTTGAAGCTAAAAGACACAGATGAATCACAGGGATGTTAGGACAGTTTTCTTCCGCCACAGCGTAGTCAGTAAGTGGAATAGTTTGGGAAGCGATGTAGTGGAGGGCAGGATCCATACATAGCTTTAAGCAGAGGTACGATAAAGCTCAGGTCTCAGGGAGAGTGACCAAGTAGCGATCAGTGAAGCGGCGGGGGCCAGGAGCTCGATCGACGCAACTCAACTAGGTGAGTACAACAGGTGAGTCACCACACCATCACACACATCACAACACAACCACACAAACCAACCAACACACCACACACACCACACTCACACAACCATCCCCCACCACCCCACACCACAACACACCCACCCACAAACACACACACACACACCATCCAACACCAACAAACACACACACACAACTAACAACCCTCACCCCCACACAAACAACCACCACCCCCCCCCCACCCACCCCCCATCAAACCCCCCCCCCCCCCCACACCCCACACCCCACCATCCCCACACCCACCCCACCCCCCACCACCACCCCCCACCACCCCACTCCCACCCTACACCCCCCCAAACACCACCACCAAACCACCCCCCTACTCACACAACCACACACAACCACACACACACACACAACACCATCATCCCACTCACCACCCCCCACCCCCACACACCACACCCACCACTCAACACTCCCCACCCCACATCCCCACAAACACCCCACACCCTTCACACACCTCCCCCCCCACCCAAACCCTCACACACTCACCACCCTCACACCTCACACACACACACACACACACACATCCCACCACTCAACCACACAACCCACATCCAACACTCACACACCACACACCCACACACACACTCAACCTCCACATAAACATACACCCAACAACAACACACAACAACCACACCACACACCTCCACACCCTCACCACACACAACACATCACACACAACCACACACCCACACACACTCCCAACACACGCACATACACACAACACACACAACACACCCTCACACCCTCACAACACTCAACACCACTCACACTCACTCACACAACACCAACACACACTCACACACTCACACACACTACACCCACCTACACACAAACACCCACACACACACTCACCTCACAACGACACTCACAACACTCACACACACTCACACACACACACAAACACAAGTTGGCAGTGAGTAATCAACTGTTGCATAAAAACTGACCGGCGATGATGGCAGATGGTGCCCGGTGACTGTAACCAGCTGTTAGGGGTAGCAGTGGATGCTGGGGAAGCCAGCTGCTGATGGGGTTAGGCAGTGGTGCTGAGATGCTAGTTTGGTTGGGTATCCAGTAGGTGTGGGTAGCTAGTGGCTCGCTTGGGGTAATCAGCTGGGTGCTGGAGAAGTAGTCAGTGCTGGGGTAGGGACCGTGGTGCTGCGGGTAGACAGCTGTTGCTTGCGGGTAGCAGTGGTGCATAGGTATCCAGTTGGGTGGAGTAGCCAGCTGCGCAGGGGTAGTCTGCTGGTGCTGGGGTAGACAGTGCGAGTGGGGTAGTAAGCTGGTGCATGGATATCCAGTGGTGCTGAGTAGTCAGCTGGTGTGGAGTAGTCAGTGGTGAGCGGTCGCTAGTCGGTGCTGCGGTAGTCAGCTGGGTTTTGGGTTAATGAGTGGTGCAGTGAGTAGTCAGCTGGTTCTGATGTAGCTAGCGGTCGCTGCTGCGGTACAGTGGTGCTGGGGTAGTCAGTGTGCTTGGGTATTCAGCTGTGCTGGGGTAGGATAGATAGTGGTGCTGAGGTAGCAGCTGGTAGCTAGGGTTAGCCAGCTGGTGCTAGGGGTAGCCAACTGTGCTGGGGTAGTCAGTGGTGCTGGGAAGTTCTGCTAGCGCTGGGGTAGTCAGTGGTGATGCGGTAGCCCAGTGGTGCTGGGGTAGCTGTAGTGCTGGGGTAGCATGTTAGTGCTGGGGTAGCTGCTAGTGCCTGGGGTAGCCTGCTAGTGTGGGTGAGCCTGCTAGTGCTGGGGTCGGGTAGTGCTGGGTAGCCTGGCTAGTGCTGTGGTAGCTGCTATGTGGGGGTAGCCTGCTAGTGGCTGTGGTAGCCTGCTAGAGCTGGGTAGCTGCTAGTGCTGGGTAGCTGCTAGTGCTGGGGTAGCAGTAGGGGTTTGGGGGCCCTATGGGGAGCCTGCTAAGTGTGGGTAGCCTGCTGGTGCTGGTGTAGCCTGCTGTGTGTGGGTGGTAGCCTGCTAGTGGCTGGGGTAGGCCTGTAGTGTGGGGTAGCTGTAGTGCTGGGGTAAGCCTGCTAGTGCTGTGGTAGCCTGCTAGTGCTGGGGTAGCCTGTAGTGCTGTGGGTTTAGCTGATAGTCTGGGGAGAAGCTGCTAGTGCTGGGGTAGCCTGCTAGTGCTGGGGTAAGCCTGGCGAGTGCTGGGGTAGCCTGTAGTTGCTTTTGATATCAGGTGGTGTGGGTGTAGATGAATCCAGGTGGTGTGGGGTATCCAGGGTGGTGGCTGGGGTATCCAGGTGGTGCTGGGTATCAGTTGGTGCTGGGGCCACTGTTCTATCCTCAACAGTTTTGAGCCATGTTACTTAGTTGTTTCTGAGAACACTCCCACGGTAACACTCCCACGATACACTCCGCGATAACACTCTCTGTAACACTCACGGTAACACTCCCGCGATAATCCACGGTAAAACTCCCACGGTTAACACTCCCGCGGTAACACTACCGCGGTAACATCCGCGGTAAACACTCCGCGATAACACTCCCGCGGTAACACTCCGCGGTAACACTCCCGCGCAAATAAACATCCCGCGCATTAACACTCCGGCTAAATACACTCCGGCCAATAACACTCCGCGCAATAACACTCCCGCGCATAACACTGCGGTAAACACTTCCGCGGTCACAACTCCCCGCCAATAAACCTCCCCCGGCAATAAACTCCCCGCAATAACATCCGCGCAATAACAATCCCGCATAACACTCCCGCAATAACACTCCGCATTAACACTATTGAACTTACAATCACTTGATAACAATTTACTATCATACTCCCGTAGTTATAAATGATACGATATAAATATCGATAATAATAGCGATTCAGTACTGAATTTGAGAGCGCTAAATCTTAGGGATCACACAGGGTCTGAGTATTTATAAACATGTTATATACACGGATATACACCAGTATATACACAGAGATGTATGTATCTGTATATACACTGAGTGGTGTACACAATGTATATACTCTCATACCTGAAATATAAATTAAAGCATATACACCTAGTTACACACAGATGTGTGTATACACAAATACACATCTCTGGGTGTATATAAACTGAAGGATATATACATTTCAGGGTATTTTACCTGTAGGTAGGAGAGTGTAGTGAGGCGACCGTCCTGTTGTAGCTGCTACACCACAGTGAGGGACAATAAGCTTCTTCAAGCTCAGCTTCGAAGCTTCGAAGCTGAGCTTGAACCCTTTGAATGAGTCGTTTCTTCACGGTGTTTTTAACAACTTCATGAACACGGGATTCATACACCCAGCGCTGTATGTTTCTCCTTGTATACATCCAAAATTTAATTCCCAATCTAAGAATTAAAGTAATCCTGACTGGTGGTATACAGGTTGGTTAATAGGGTTTGAAGCCTATCGACTACATAAGTGTTGTGCGGTAACCTGTCCACCGCCAGACAAGAATTTTTTAATGCCCAAAGAATTCAAACAAATTCTTAACATATATACCCTGAGAGATATGCAGCTGTCAGGGTATATACCCGGTAGGTATACAGGTGACTTGCAGCCCTGATAACAGTCGTGTAGTAGATAGACTTTAAACCCCACTAACCAATCAATCAGCCTTAATGACCCTCGTGTAGTAGACAGACTTGAAACCCCCAATTCAAAATAGCATTGTTCGCATCGCTATTGTGCCGTGCGGACAGGCTGCGCAGTGGCTCCTGATACAACTGGTTTACTGCGCAGTTTTCCTGTTTTGTGCATACAACATGGCGGATCGCATTGGACGCCGGGTGAGCACTGTTTGCGTGGAATTGGTGCGTGGCACGCTTACAGGAACAACCATGCACGTGTTACTGCATGCCATCATCAGTGAGGTATATGGAATACCGACCGAAGAATTATATGGAGTAGCAGTCAATGGTGTGTCGAGAATTTTCATCAAGTTTAAAGACGCAGGATTCTACACAAGCATAGTCAACAAATATCAAGAGAAGAGGCTGGCAGTGAACACTATGGTGGAAGTCTGCTTACATGATGTGTCCAGCTATGTGACGTGGGTGAAAGTACGAAACGTGCCTTTTGAGGCGACGGAGCATGATGTGACGGCGGTGTTTAGCAGCTATGGGAAAATCCACTCAGCAGTGATGGGGGTGTGGCAAAATGGACCTTATGAGGGGCTACCTGAAGGATCATTTACGCTGAAAATGACGTTGAGGCAGTCAATTCCATCATACGTATTTATGGAGGTCTTCCGAACGCAGGTCTACGTGTACTACTCAGGGCAGCGGAAGACTTGCAGATTATGTGGTTCTTTTGAACATATGGCGGCCCAATGCTATAAAAAAGCTGGACGGAGGGAACAGGAACCAGTGATCTTACATCAGAGGAATGCTCTGGAGGTGTCGGAGGAAGGAGTAAGGCCAAACAAGATTCCTTGCCGATGGAGTGACGAAGTGGACAGGGCTGAGGCGACTATGGAAGAAAGTGTAACACTATCAGTTGATAAGGGACAGACGACATCGACGTCTGATGAGGAGGGTACGGGCCAACAGGATGGCTTGCTGGAGGAAGTACTTAGTTCCTTTTTGCATGACGTTGAAGAGGGACAGGTGGATGAAGGGTGTAACCTGGTGCAGGCAACTGTGCAGCAAGATCAGGAGGTTAGGAATACTGTGTGCACTAATGTTAATGTGCACAACGTTGTGGCAGAGGTCCATAGGGCAGAAAAGACAGGTGACGAGGTGTGTGGGGAGGGGAGTTCTCGTAAGAGAACTGCAGGAACGTCTGAGATGGACGATGTTCTTACTCCAGGACAAAGAACAGGAGTAAAATCTTGGAGAAAGGATGTATGTCATAAGGGGAAAGAGGGAAGGGGTAATGTAGGGTTTAATGGTTCTAGGGATAATGAAGGGATAGGGGGGGGTGAATAAGCAAGCTGTCAAGAAAGATGCCATACAGCAGGACGGTATAGGAGGGTGTGTGCCAAGAAGAAAGGGTAAACCACCACTTTTAAAATAATTCACGATAGTAACTGTAAATGTAAATGGATTGAAGAATGAAGTGAAACGAGTATGGATGGAATGGTTTTTGAGGAGATATAATGTGGATGTATGCTTTATACAAGAACATAATTATAAGATAGGCTGTGCTTTGGCATTAAAGGGTTATAAATTGTATGTAAGTGGGTCTGTTAGGTTAAAAGGGGGAGTGGCAGTGGCTGTGAAGGAAAATAGTCCCTTACGTATTATAAAGTGGGAAGAAGGGGGGGGGAGGGTAGTGAGGGTGGATGGTGAGTGGGGAGCATCTAGAGTATGTTTCATTGGGGTTTATATGCCAGCAGAGAATATAATCAAAGTAAAAGAGGATTTTGTGAGAGACGTTTTAGTGTATTTTTTAAGGGGTTTACCTCTAGTAACTGTAATTGGGGGGGACTGGAACTGTGTTATAAGGGGGGGGGACGTGGAGCCAAGGGGGGCGGGTTGTGTATTACGGTCGTTACGCAATGTTTTACAGGATGCAGGGGTGAGGGACGTGGAGGGGAGTGGGGCTTGGAGAGTGGATTACACTTTTGTTAGGAGAAATTTTCAGCGAGGTTAGATAGGATTTATATAACGGAGGCAGTTAGGGTAGGAGGGGTAAAAACAGTGGACGTAGGGTTTTCGGATCATAGGGCAGTTTTGGTAGAACTGGATTGGGAGGGAGTGGTAAAGGTATATTCAAGTTTCTGGAAGTTAAATGCGAGGTTGGTGAGGAGTGAGGTGGTGAACGCAGAGTTTAGAGACTGGTGGGACAATTGTGGAGGGCAAGGGATGGGGTAGGGAGTATTTTGGATTGGTGGGAAAATAGGGCTAAACCTGGTATCGCGGGGTTTTATAAATATAAGGGAAGGGAGGAGGCGAGGTAGAGGTATGGTTTACAGAATTATTTGGAACAGCAGCTCAATGAGTGTTACGCAAGAGATGAGGGAAGTCTTTTGAAGAAATATCAGGGCTAAGAGGGAGACTAAGGGACATACATAATGAAAGATTTGATGAATTAAGGGTAAGGGCAGGTATGGATGCCGTGCTATGGGGAGATAAACCGTCGGGTAGTGTGTTAAGAAGTTTTCGCATTAGACAACAGGAGTCCACTATAATACTTTTAGAGGTTAGTGACGATTTGGAAGGTTATACTGAGGGGCAAATGTTGGTGACAACTGAGGGGATAAGTAATTATGCGGACTATTGGTTTAAAAGGAAATGGGAAAAAGGTAATGTGGGGATAGTTAATAAAGAAAGAGGAGGGGTGAAGGTCTTGGGGAAAGGTGGGGAGGACAGAGGGGGATTGGAGGGAATAATAAGTATGGAAGAAGTGAAAGAGGCAGTGTTCAATTTAAGTAAGGGGAAAGCACCGGAAATTGATGGACTTTCCAATGATTTTTGCAGAGTGCACTGTGAAACCATAAATGTTTGTTTGGTTCAGGTATTGAATTGTATGCTGAAGGAAGGGAAATTGTGAACGTCACAGAGGACGGGTGTGGTCGTGCTTGTAAAGAAAAAAAGCGAGGGGAGAACATTGAGCACGTACAGGGCCATATCTTTAATGTGTACGGATTATAAGATTTTTGCGAAGATTTTAGGGAACAGGATGAAGAAGGTAATAGGTGGTATGGTGCACAAGGGTCAGTTGGGAATTCCGGGTCGTAGTATGAGGGATGGACATAGTCGTATTAGGGAATTTTTGCAGGGTTGTAAGGGAGGTGGAATTTTGGGCATTGATTGGGAGAATGCTTATGACGGTGTGAATAGAGAGTACATGGTTGACACTTTAAGGCTTATGGGTTTTGGGGAGGGAATAGTAAAATGGGTGAAGACCTTGTATGCAGAAGCTACGATTCAGGTGCAAATTAATGGTAGGTTGGGTAGCGTGTTGAAAATGGAGAAAGGTTTGAGACAAGGGTGTCCTATGTCTCAAATTCTGTTTGCATGTATGCAACACCCGTTTTATGGAATGGTTGAGGAAGCAACAACGTTACAGGAGGAGGGTAAGGGGTTCACAGAGGTAGTTGGTTATGTAGATGACACAACAATACTGATCAATGATGTCGACGGTTTGCGAAAGGTGGAGAGAGTAATGAGGTTTTTTTGGAGAGGCGTCAGGCATGCGTGTCAACAGGGCTAAATCGAAATTATTAGAGATAGGAGATTGGGTGGGGGGTAGAATGGGGGTGGAGTTTGGATGGGATGTGACTGAACAGCTGAAAATTTGTGGGATTATCTATATGGCAGATGAGCAAGAGGCTAGACGGAGGAATTCAGAATTGGTGGGAGAGAAAGTTGTACAAAGGATTAGGAACCTAAGAGCGAAGGATGTTACTCTAATGCAAAGGGCAATAATAATAAATTCATTGGTTTATAGTAAAGTGTGGAACGTGGCAGTGGTGTATCCTTTACGGGAACAGGAGATAAAGGAGATACAGAGAAGGGTGCTTCGTTATATATGGGGTTTTGGACGAGCATGGCTAAGTAAAGAGGTGGTTATGACGAATGTGCGCAGAGGGGGAGTAGGGCTTTTGATGCTTGGGCCGAGGGTCAAGGCCATGTATGTTAAACAAAAGTACGTAAGGGAGGGGGGGGTAAAAGGGGTGAGGGTTGGGAGGGTAATGAGGGATGTACGACGTTGGTGGGGAGGAAAGGACTTGATGGAATGTGAGAATATGCTAAGGGTTATGTTAGTAATAGGTGAGGTAAACAAGCTCAAGGTGGGAAGGTTAGTAGAGATGAGTAGGAAACCAGTAGTGACGCAAGGGGTGGCGGTATACCCTTTGTATGATTGGGGTACGATTTGGCATGATTTCCAGAAACTTAGATTAATGCCTAGGGTAAGGGAGTTAGTTTATAGGTTTGTAATGGGGATTTTAGCGTCAAAGCAGGCTTTGTGTGTGATGGGTTTGGTAAAGGAAGCGAAATGCGAACATTGTGAGGAATCGGAAACAGCTTTTCATGCCGTATATTTTTGTAGGGAGTTGGGGCAAGTACGGGTGTGGCTGGCTAGAGTCTTCAAGTTATTGGGTGGGGGCAATGTAGAGATCCTGCGTGCCCTAACTTTAGAGGTAAGGGGGGTGTATGAGGTTGTAAAGAGAGCCATTCTGTACATTGTGACAGATTTCTTGTTTTATTCCTGGGGCTTGAAGGAAAAAGGTGGGGGGATTAGGGTAAGGGCTATTGCGGCAGGAATTTATCGCACGGTATGCAGAAATAAACTCATTTATGGTAACAGGTGGGCGACTGCGTTCCCGGAGGCATATAGAAATATAACGGTAAGGGGACTCAGTAATTTGGCTACTTAGGTACTAAGGGACCATTTTCCTTTTCTAGAGCGAGTTATGACCATAATGAAGGATATGTAAATGTGGTAGGACTGTCATGAGAGTTGTATGGGAGGGATGACATGTTAGATGTGGTGTAACTGGAGAGTTTTCTTGTGTGTGAATGTTTTAGTTTAACCATGTGTTGAAAGACAAGAGGTCATTGATGATCATAGTTTTAATAAGTTAAATGATCTTTGTCAGTGAGACAACTACAAGAAGGAACACTCAACATTGTTAACACACTAATAATAATGTGCTATGTAACATGAGTGTGTATCTTTGTTATTTTAATAGTGTGTTTAGTTTCTCTGTGGTAAGGTGTGGAAATGGCTATTTTGTCACCTTTATTATATTGTAATTTTTGAGCTGTTTAGTATTATGTCTTTGTGTATAAAGTTTAATATACAATATTAATGAGAGTGCAACGAATTGGATTATATGAGAATGTCTTTGTTTATAAAGTTTCATATATAATGTAAATAAGTGTGACATTCTTAGGATAATATTACCTTTTGTGTTATAAGATACTGGCTGTATTTTATGGATATAATAAACCCACCTGTATGTTCAGGTGTGGGCTGTTTTTAGTTACATGTATGTTGTGTGTGCTGGTTGGGCACTTTGGAGGGGGAATTAAGCATTTACAGTTGAACGTGTTTTTCTTATGTATAAGTTTAGTGCTGGGATAAGGAATGTGAAGTTGTTTGTTTTTATTATTTAATGGATTATGTTTCTTTGTTTATGTAACCTAAATATAGCACAAATGTATGATGTGTATTGTGTTTTTTAATAATAAAAAAAAAAAAAATTCAAAATATTAATTATAATAATCTATATTTATACATGTACAGAGCATAGCTGACATCAATGACATATTACTATATAGCTGACATCAATGACATATTACTATATAGCTGACATCAATGACATATTACTATACAGCTGACATCAATGACATTACTATATAGCTGACATCAATGACATATTACTATATAGCTGACATCAATGACATATTACTATATAGCTGACATCAATGACATATTACTATACAGCTGACATCAATGACATTACTATATAGCTGACATCAATGACATATTACTATATAGCTGACATCAATGACATATTACTATATAGCTGACATCAATGACATATTACTATATAGCTGACATCAATGACATATTACTATATAGCTGACATCAATGACATACTACTATACAGCTGACATCAATGACATTACTATATAGCTGACATCAATGACATATTACTATATAGCTGACATCAATGACATATTACTATATAGCTGACATCAATGACATATTACTATATAGCTGACATCAATGACATATTACTATATAGCTGACATCAATGACATACTACTATACAGCTGACATCAATGACATAATACAATATAGAAAGTCCCTTGTTATGAAGAACATTTCGGGAAAATTAGGTCAATTTTTCTCCCAGGATGCGACCCACACCGGTTGACTAACACCCAGGTACCCTTTTTAGTGCTAGGTGAACGTGGACAGCAGGTATCTTATGGAAACCCGTTCTAATGCTTCCACCCCGTTCCGGGAATCGAACCCCAGACCTCAGTGTGTGAGCTGAGTGCTCTACCAATCGAGCTTCGGGACACCAGCATTTTTATGTGTTGCTTAACGAAGATTCGACGTATCAGTGAATATTCCCCTTTCTGTCTCCCACTCTCCCTCTCTCTCTCTCTCTCTCTCTCTTGATATATATGTCGTGCTGAATAGGTAAAATTGGTCAATTAGCAAGAACTCATTTAAAATTAAGACTTTCTAAAATGTTCTCTTATACGTTTAGAAAGTTTTTCATCAAGGTTAATGTAAAAATTAATAATTATGTTCTAAAAGAACCTTAGAAAACTTACCTAACCTTATTATAACCAGCGCAATATACTCCGGACTGCACACTCTACAGGCTCTCAAAAACATAGTAACAAATACACTCCTTTTGAGTGTAGTCTCCAGGTTGGAATATTACTGAATGTATCACCACACATTTTTTGTTTATTTTATTATTTTTTTTTTAAAAGTACATCACAGCACATAAAAAACAAACAGGACTTATCCGTCAACAGATGTAATAAACTTTCTATGGCCATATAATACCACATACAAATATAAAAATTATACATCATGTAACAAATAGTATCTAATGGAAACACAAACAGTAACCAAATTAAGGAGAGTATTGATGCATACTTCCGTACTAACTACATCAACAGTAAAACACAAACAGTAACCAAATTAAGGAGAGTATTGATGCATACTTCCGTACTAACTACATCAACAGTAAAACCAGATATTCTTTACTATCACTTAACGTCATAAGATTTTTTTTTTTTTTTTTTTTTTTTTTTGCACCTGAATATACGTAACAAAAAATGCTACAAAACTTGCATGTATAAACTCTGTATATGTAACTGTAAACCATACATGAAAAACTTGCATCAAGAACATGACACTTAACAAAAACAGTACCAGGGTTGTGACCTAAATTAATATATACTTTAAATGTGCCAAAACCAAACATATATAAAGTTTTAGATAAAACAAAGTGACATTAAACAATAAGTTGATACATGCCTCCTCTCACCACACACAAGGTACACAGTAAGAACAGTTTGAAAAATAACCCTGTAATCCGTATATGTGTATATAATCCTATCTCATTAACCTCCATTCAGAGATGAGCCCTTAATAAGGCAACGTTCAATACTGTCTCCTATAACCAAACATTCTGTTACACCCCCCTCCCTCTTCTCCCTCATTTAGGCAACCACCACTGTCTCTCGGCAGCATACAGTTCCCTGTCGCTCAGTCTCCCAGCTGTACATGAGCATATAAGCCTGTCACATCGCAACAGTATCTCAGTCACAACAAACCACACCCAAGCATTCGTACTGCATACATCCATAATAATATTTACCTCAACCCTCTGACAGAGGTGTGATGGTAAGTGAGCAAGCATAGCAAGGTGTTATATACACAGAGGTTAATACAGTCATCCCATGACAGAGGTGTGATGGTAAGTGAGCAAGCATAGCAAGGTGTTATATACACAGAGGTTAATACAGTCATCCCATGACAGAGGTGTGATGGTAAGTGACCAAGCATAGCAAGGTGTTATATACACAGAGGGTAATACAGTCATCCCATGACAGAGGTGTGATGGTAAGTGACCAAGCATAGCAAGGTGTTATATACACAGAGGGTAATACAGTCATCCCATGACAGAGGTGTGATGGTAAGTGACCAAGCATAGCAAGGTGTTATATACACAGAGGGTAATACAGTCATCCCATGACAGAGGTGTGATGGTAAGTGACCAAGCATAGCAAGGTGTTATATACACAGAGGGTAATACAGTCATCCCATGGGACACGCATGCAGAGATATAAACCTAAATGTCCACTG
>NC_069463.1:31304703-31334703 GCF_026875155.1 Cherax quadricarinatus
TGGTCAGGGTGCTGTGGGATGAGTGATGAAGTAGAAATGAGGTTTGTAGTGTAATGGGGGCCCTGACGCGAGGAAACCCTAGTGTTATGGTGGCTGAACCCCAGCAGCTGTGGTCCCTCATTTGGGCGTTTAGAATTAGGTTTTTCTGTTATGTTATGTTATGGTGATTAAATAGATATATTTTCCTAATTGGGATTTTTGCCTAACCCTCTGTTAACCAACCCCTTGAAGTAACACATACTGGTTTAGCGCTTTCTGTCTTGACTGGGATAGCCCGGGGTGGACGGTTTGGGCTTGAGATGTGTGTAACTTTTACCTTTGCCATTAGACCAGGCTCAAGCCCCCAGCTATCCCACATTTTTGCCTAACATGGGGGCCTGTATATGGGAGAATTATCAAATTTTTGTGGTAATTCAAGTTTGCAACCTGGAAAGTCAATAATCATTCTTTACTGGGTTGGTCAGAGGAAGCATTCACTATAACACTCAAACTAAATAATTTACCTTTGTTTGTAATATTGCTGGTTTTAGGGTGTTATTATTAATTAATACCCTGTGAATAATTTACTGTTGTGTGCAACATTGCTAGTTTTTAGGGTGTTATTATTAATTAATACCCTGTGAATAATTTACTGTTGTGTGCAACATTGCTAGTTTTTAGGGTGTTATTATTAATTAATGCCCGGGTGAATAATTTACTGTTGTGTGCAACATTGCTAGTTTTTAGGGTGTTATTATTAATACCCTTTGTGAATAATTTACTGTTGTGTGCAAACATTGCTAGTTTTTGGGGTGTTTTTAAATTAATTAATACCCTGTAAATAATTTACTGTTGTGTGCAACATTGCTAGTTTTTAGGGTGTTATTATTAATACCCTGTGAATAATTTACTGTTGTGTGCAACATTGCTAGTTTTTAGGGTGTTATTATTAATTAATGCCCTGTGCATAATTTACCTTTCTGTATAATATTGCTGGTTTTAGGGTGTTATTAATTAATACTCTATAAATCATTTACCTTTCTGTACCATATTGTTGATTTTTAAGGTGTTATTAATATTGATTTTTTGTGCATAATTTACCTTGCAGGTACAATCTTGCTGATTTTTAGGGGGGGATATGCTTACCTAAATTTCTGGAAATAATTTACCTTTTTCAAGTGCAGTTTGCTCTTATTTTTTTTTTCTGCCAGGATTTTCTTTTTGTGTGCAATCCCGTTTAATTTGAGGGGGTCACATGACAACTCCTTGTGAATATACTACTTCAGTATATGTACCTTGCTGTGTGCTTTATTATTTTATATCAGTAAGTTCTGTGGCTGGTAGTAAGATTCGGTGCTATTATTTCCCAAAATTGGCTGACACTGGTGAAAATTCTGTGGATGGGCATGCATTTGGAAGGTTTAATTGAATCAAATCCCGTGATAGGGATCTGGATAAGGAAGTAGTAATTTTATAAATGAAATTAACCCTAGTTGCAGAAGAAAAGGAACGGTTAAGGATTGAGCGCACAAAGATCCAGGAACAGAGAGCCTTAGAGGAGCTTAGGGCTCAAGAAAGAGCTAAAGAGAGGCAGCTTGCTTCTCACCCAGACACAGACACAAGGGCAGATGTTTTTCATTTGGATAAAGCCATAAAATTTGTGCCCAAATTCCTAGAGAAAGACCCAGACCAGTTTTTTCTGTTATTTGAAAGTACGGCCAAATCCCAAGTTTGGCCGGAAAAGGAATGGGCCATTAGCAAGAACCCAATTAGTTGGTAAAGGGTTACAGGCTATTAGTTCTTTAGAAGGATCTGCCTTTTCTGATTATTATAAGCTAAAAGAGGTAGTTTTACTGGCTTATTAAATGTTGCCGGAAAGGTACAGGCAGAAATTCAGAGGACTAAAGTTTCAGTCAGGGCAGTCTTTGGGGGGAATATGGTAAGGAGAATGTCATTCTAAATAGGTGGTGTCGCCCCAAAGGGGGTGGTAGGCAATTATGAAGGGTGAATTACCTTAATTTTGTTAGAGGATCTTTTGAGAAATGTTCCTCCTGACCTTAAGGCATATCTTGAGGAGAAGGATCTTGATGATTTTAAAAATGCTTTAGAGCTGGGTGACAGTTTTTTTTAGCTAACCCAAAAAATTTGGTTTAGTAGTTACCACCCTCACATACTAATAATGGTAAGTTTTCTCACCCACCAATAGGAATAAGAACTTTCAGAAGTTTAAAGCCACCCATTATCGCCTAATAACCACAAGAGTTTTAATAACCCTAATTTTCCAGTATCCACTCGAGGAGGTTTTAAGTCAGCTGTCCCCAGGTCCAGGACTACAAGGAACAGGTGGGACGAGCCCAGTTCCCCAGAACCAAGGATCCAACCCTAGGTAAACGGGCAGGGGGCCTTTAAACCATATTACTGTACTTTGTCATAAACAGGGCCATCTGCAGCCGTATTGCCCAAGAAAATGCGTAGAGTCAGGCGCTTGCTGGAGTTTCTAAGGTAGATACACCAGGTACCCCCACGGTTAGCTAATATTGAAGCACCACCTCCGGGTATGTCAGGTAACTCAGCAGGTTTGGACCTCGGATGAAAGGTCTTTACAAGCAAGTTCCACCGTGGCCTTACACCCAAAAAGAAGGTAGGGGTAACAGGTGTTATGTCTTTGAGGGACACTGGTACACATACACTTTGCTTCATAGGGGCATACTGCCAGTGTCGGATGACACATACACTGGGTTGGGCGTTTTGCTCAAAGTAATTACAGGATGCCCTATCAAGACTCCAGTGACCCCACAGGTATATGGGTGGACAGTCTGCCCATACCAGTGTTGCGTTACTTAGCTTGTAGCGTATCACAGAGGATATACCTTGTGCAGAGGTGCTTGCTGACCTAACTCATAGGCAATAATTTTGTTCCATGCGAGATTGTCTTGAAAGTGCAGGCAACCTCTCGGTTATGGAGAGACCCCGAGTAGACCAGACCCTCACAGAGTGGAGAGGTGGAAAAAGCTAGGTGGCCTTACATTACCCGATAGTTATTTCTTGTATGCGGCCTGCAGAACCAGCGAAAATGTCTAATAGAGAAGAAGTAGGCAGTCTCTCGAAGTGACTCGCTTAGATCCTGGCGGATGATTTGCGTTGACGTTTAAGCGGAAATCTAATCCTCGAAGCCTAGCCCTGCCAGTGCGCTCGCGGGGGTGGCGTTGTGTATGAACCATCCCAGGGCAAGACCCTGTTTGAGTGGCAGGGCGTTCAGTCTTTGCCGAGTCTGCGTATCAGGGAGGGGCCGATCTCTACTCGCTAGAACAGCCGAATCGAGGCCCCAGGGGTGTGTACGACACCACTACAGAACTATTCGCCGGTCATCTGTCTGTACCGCATGCGCAACGAGGCCTCTCAACTAAATGTTTTTTTTTTTTTGCAGATCGGTATTTTAATGCGAAATAGACCTTATCTGATGCTTGCGTCATCTAATGCATGCGTTGCCACGCGCCCCAGTGCACTCTAACCAAGTGGTGCCGGGTGCTGCCCGAACATTTAGATATCAGAACGTTTTGTGTTTGCGCCCCCCCACGATTGTTCCCCATGCGACCGAGCACGACATTTAGTGTTTAAAAAAGATATGGCAAGCTTTCTAACATTTTTACTGGCCCCAGGTATCGGGAATCAGTTGCGATGTAAGTATGATAGAATCATTGCCCTAGTTCGCCAAAGAATAGGAAAAACCTGTATCAGGAAATTAATACTGCCCCCTCTTAACCCTATAACAGTCCGACGGAGAACTATTTAGAGGCCTCAGTGGGCAGCTGCGTGGATTGTGTATTTTCTGGTGGCCGCTACCCAGGACAAGATGCCGGAAACTCAGTACTTACTTACATATTATTTTGTATACCTTCTACCCAGGTTATCCGGAGAGGCATTCACATTAAGTAAGATTACCACAAGCGTAGTTATCTGCAGAGCCAACTGCGTGATTGATGTCGAAATTTTTTAATGCCAGCGTTAGGGATCCCTAAGGAAATCAAACAGATCAGGCAGAAGTCAAATTTTACATCTAAACATCTTTCGCACAGGTTTTTGTGGGGAGTTTAATATTAAAATGTCGACCTTCCACCTGCTATCACCCAGCTAGAGTCGAGGAGTTGTGAGAGCCGGTTACTTTCACCAGTCTCTCAAACTATGCTGCCGGATCAGCTTATTGCTCTGCCCCAGACCTACCAGTGATACGCGTACTGGGCCTGAAGGCGTATCCTCCCTCCTTTATTTGCCGTGACGGAGAAGCACTCAGGATTCATTACGCTATAGTCCTTCGAACTGATCTATGAGCCACCTGGTAAGGGGACCACTGATGATTTTGAAGGATTACTGGCCTTGGTGAAAGATTGTTGAAGCCTGCCCCCTCGGGAGGATTTTCTAGCCTTTCAGAGACTGTTTGGCACTCACATGCAAGCATCTGGCTCGTCGACTGCTGAAAACTGCACATCAGCCAAACCAAGATGAAGAAACAATTTGACCGCAAGGCCGTGCTCGTCCCTTTGAAGTAGGTGAGGATGGATACTAGCATTGGAAGCCCGGTGCCATGGTAACGCCTTAAAAAGCAAAGCTTCAGTGGGCCGCTACAAGCGTCGCTGGAAAGGTCACGGATCAAAATTACAGAATTCACACACCTGGGCTGACGGAAGTCATGCAACGCGCTGTCTGGCTACATATAAACAGGCTCGAAAAGGGCTACCACCAAAGTGGTGTGGCCATGTGTAAATATAGTAGGTGACCCAGGCGTTTTCGTGCCGACACTGATTGTGACCCAGGGGGCCCCACAGTTGTACACCTTAGAAATAACACCGGCATTCGCTTAAAGAGCCTGCACAATATGTTAGCGTTTTGGTTGACAGTTCCCCCCAGCCCCGCCCCGCGGAGGAGTTGCCCCTGAGTTGCGTTCAGCCCTTCTCTGCGAATTTTGAGGGTTTGTTTCGGGATATCCCTCGTGTACAAGCAAGCTAAAGCCACATGAATAGATGTAAGCCTGGAAGTGAACCAATTCGGCAAGCCTCCCTTACAGAATGAACCCACAAAAGAGAAAAAGTATGGATTGAAGCGTGGGTAGAAATTTTACCTTGACAAGTGATTTAATAATACCAAGCGAGAGTGAGTGGGCATACCCCCTGATCTGATGGTGTTCCCAAACCAGGTATGGATCATGCCAGGATCGTATGCACTGACTACCATAAGCGTTAATTTATAAGTAAGGATGATTGTCTTTCCTCTTCCTAGAATGGAATGATGTCATTGATTGCAGTGGCGGAGCTAAATATATGTAAGTTAGACCTGTTGCCAAGGCGTTGTTACCAGATACCTTTAACCCCACGTGGCCAAATGTGAACATCTCTGCCTTTGTGTAATGCCGGATGGCTTTTTCAGTTACAAAGTTACTCCCTTTGCCCCCCCCCCCCCCCCCCCCCCCCCCCCCCCCCCCCCCCCCCCCCCCCCCCCCCCCCCCCCCCCCCCCCCCCCCCCCCCCCCCCCCCCCCCCCCCCCCCCCCCCCCCCTTTTCCCCCCCCCCCCCCCCCCCCTCCCCGCCGCGCCTTCGCTAAATGCACCTTGAGTTATTTCAAAGCCAGAATTGCAGAGGCGATTATTACGTGGCCTTAAAGGGCGTGAGGTGCCTTATATTGAATGACCTGGTTATTTTTAGATTAGCGGCTGGTGGTCAGAGCAGGTAAGGCCAGCTTCGAGAGCCTTTTCTCTAGGCCTCGCTGCGTGCTCAGCTCACAGTTAATCTTGGCAAAGTGTGTTTGCGGCAAGCCCAGTTCGTAACATTTTCTAGGTCATTTATTGGCACTTGGGGAAGCCGTGGCCCAGTGAATGACCCCTAGGATGGTGGCCCTTTATAGTATAATTATCTGTACAAAGACCCGGCAAGTGAGGCTTAGGCCGTTTTGTGCGGCCATGCGTAACATTCTTAGAGAAAGTTCTGTCCAAATTTGTCAAAGGGCTGATCTCTCCACTCACTGACCTGACTAGCCCCAAGTGTACATTTGTGTGCGGATATGAAGTGTCAGAGGGCATTTGACTATTAAAAGATTTTGCTTACAAGCTGCTCCTGTGCAGGGCTAAGATCCTAATTTCACATTGCCATTTTCTCTACAAGTAGATGCGGGTGAGGGACAGTGATTACTGCGATGCTTGGGGCTGCTACTACTAGCCAAGAAGTGCGAGCCCCGGACATATTGTATGCCAGTCATGCTTACTTTTCTGGCCAAAACTAACAGAACTCCAGCAGCCCACTATTTGCCACATAGAAAAGGAGGGGGGGGGACTCTTGCCTTTAGTGTTTAAGCACCAGCCGCCCCCATCATTTGAGCGTTTATGTCTCACTATGTTACACCCTACAACTGTCCGCTTAGTGACATAATCCCTTACGTTTCCTTCACTTTAATGTAGAACCACAATCAGAGACTTACGAGGTATTTACCGTGCGGCCTTGTTTCTCCAAACATGTCTACCTATGATCTTTTTTGCAGTGATTTGTGGATAGACGAGTAGATGGAACTCTGGACACCCAAAGGAGAAGGGCAGGTTGAGCCTAGGAGCTGGAAAGGTATCAGTATTCCCTAGATGTGTGTGCTATTTAGGAAGAGCCCGTAGTCACATCAAAGACCATGCCCTAGTCGTAAGATGCTACGTGTTTTTAGGTGCTTGGCGGGAATGCCTCTCCTAACTGTTTTATGTTGCGGTATAGCGACTGTGTGGACCTAACTGTTTTGGATGGAATGTGGCCGGATGGGGACGGCTGCATTACTCGCAAGAGGATTGTTGTCATGGGTGGAACCAGTTTTGCCCCCTTACTAAGATTGCCTGTGAGATGGCGAGTGGTAATGTGATGTATTCCCTGCCCTTCCCCCCCCTCTTGTTTTCTCAGTAGAATTTTAACATGTAACATCTGTTTTTCTTTTCATTTGATCTCACTGGGGAAAATGCTACCTTACTGTTTAAAAGTTTTTTTTGGTGATTGGCACACCCTACAGCCAATTTTGCGTCCTGCCCTTGACAACCATACCTGAACTTTGGCTGCTTACTTCATAAAAGCGCATTCCCTCAAGATTACCTAGGGCACCACTTTTGCTACAAAGTTTACTTGCTTTCGTTTATGTTTGCTTGATGTAATTTAGGTAAAAATGCATCAATGCCCAGAGCCTTGCGCCACACAGCCACTGTGTTTGTAATTGGTTGCCTTTTCACTATAACAGCCTCTGTACATAAGAGTGTGACTTCGATTCTGAGCTCTCGTTGCGCGCATAGAACTTGATCACTTTTATGTTCGACGAGTTTCATCATGTCTGCAATCTAGTTATCTCAGTTTGTAAATATTGGCGTATTTGTCAAGTACCAAAAGCCACCGCCTTGATATGTAGGGTGGTCATTCCCAGTTATCTTTTGAGCCAGTTGCCCTCAGCACCTTAATGATGGGGCTTTATCTTTTTTTTTTCTTTTGCCTAGCTGGTGTCCGTAGCCGCGGACCCGCCTAGCAGAGGTAAGCAGACCTATGGTCTCCGCGGGGGGGAGGTGTTATGCCCAGGCGTTCTGCATGATCATCGCCCCTACTGCTACAAATAGATGGCGGAAGTGATGCCATAATAATATGAATATTGTTATTTGCCTAAGCGAATGATTTTTATATTGCATAATGTGCTCCATTTGGAAGTGGTACTGTAAGTACTCTAACACAATTTCTTTATAATTACAGTTAATGATTTATTTTCCAAGCGATGTTTGAGGTACGTGGAGTGTGGTTTGGGCGGTGGGGATGTGGAGTCACAGTGACGTTTGCATGGTGCGATGATAGCAGGCTGGCGTCGAGAGAATGCTGTGTATTTTAAGTTAAGTTTTGAATACTAGTTTGTACACTCATTTTGTTTTCATCCTACTCAAGCCATAGGCTTCAATATGGCTTACCTGTATGTTCAACCCAGGCTCATGTCATGCACGTCAGGAGATGCTGTGCCGGCCTCGATGCAGCAATGAAGCTAAGTAATGAGGTTTAGGGTAGGATTCTGTAATGAGGCCTGACGCCTGACGGAACCTAGGGTGTTTATGGTGGCCCCTGCAACACTCCAGCCAGCTGGAGAATTAAAGGATTTTCGGTTATTTATGTTATGTTATGTGCATTAAATAGATTTATTTTTCCCTAATTGCGGTATTTTTGCCCTAACCCTATCACCCCCTCTGCTTAACCAACCCTTGAAGTAACACATACTGGTTTTAGCGCTTTACTGTCTTGCGACTGCCGGCATAGCCCGGGATTTCAATAGTGCGCTGGACGGTTTAGGAGCTTGAGATGTAACTTTTACCTTTGCCTCTTTAAGACATAGCCTCAAGCCCACAGCTATCCCACATTTTTGCGTAACAGATATCCTACGAATTAACATTAGCCGATACTTGCTCGCCTCTACTGAATTTACTGGAATGGTAAATGCAGTAAACACCGTATCCTGTGATATTCACTTTTCTAGCTTTTTTGAATAATCTGCTGTTTACCGGCTGGCCCCAAAAAATAACCTTTAATTATTGCCCTTTATAATGTCGCCAAAAGCTAACGTCAGCTGGCAGTCTGTTCCAATCACTAGAGAAGCCGTCAAGTGCCATTGCCCCATCAGTGAACAATTGATAATTCTCAACTTATTGTGCGCTAATTAATCCATTTAACTATCATTAGCACATATGCATTAAACGAAAAAAAAAAAGACCGGTTCTTGGGTATCCACAGTTAGAGTAGGATTTTAATGCTAACCCTCTCTCGGACACGAGAATGTGTTCTGCACTTTATATTCTATTTCCTTTACAGGATGCGCAGAAGTTAATGGGATGCGGAGCTATAGAAATATACTGTGTGACAGAATAGTAGGACCGACTGCAGTCACAGTACTAGGATACAAGATAAACAATACCATGCCGTACGGGTGGCCCTTTTTGAACCACGGCAAATTATAAAATTCAATCACCATGGCACTCGTTCAAATCCACTCGTACCGTGGCTTTCTTTCCAATTCGTTTTATTAACAAATTTCGCTTAGCTAATGTTTCAAGTTATAATGAAAACTAGACCCATAACGTAACTAAAATTGAAATTGACGTCGATGCCTGCCCCCGTCAAAACAGTGACATGGAGAACTTCCATAGCCATGGATTTGATTTCTAAAGGAATTGCACTTCCTTCATAAAAGACCTGCTGCTAACTAAAATGCCTGACTCGTTGATTTTTATTTATTTACACGATTATTCATTGGAAAAAACATGACTATGTCAGCTAGTGGAAGGCCCCAAACTGCGGTCGGCTTTCAACCATCCAGGTATCGATAGAAAGAACAGAATGGAACAACTACTATCCATAACATCTGCTTAATACACGATGCTACGCAAACCGATGCCTCTTTCGGCAACAGAATCTACCGCCCACTGCATTAACACCTATCTTAAACTTCTGAAAGTAACGCAGCACACACAAGTGCCCAACTAATATGACATTTGAGTTACGGCAAACGTTCGCTCTCCAGAGAGGAAACATTGACAATATAAAATGTCGATTGTTTTATTCTTTGAAATTTGTTTTTAATATAACGACTAATTAAATAACATTCTATGGGGCTAATTTTTAAAATGGTACTTTACTTATAACACGCTGAAATAACACTTGACACGACTTTATAACTTATATTACCTCTTACAGTTACCATCATGTTGACTTAATGGGTATTTCATATATGAAGACCTGATAAATGTTACATGTAATCTCTCTAACCAGAGACGATCCAACCTTAATAATTAGACATCTCTTAAACATCACTGAAGTGATTTTTACTTGGTGAGTAGTTTCACAAATACTCTTCTTTAAACAGACTGAAGCAATAATACTATCCTGTGGATTAACATCTCAAAGCTAAACATGTGAGGAGAACCTTTATCGAGACTGAGAGGTGTAGTACTGCCTAACCCACAACGCTCACACCTGACGTCAGGTGGGTAGTACAGAGGTGACGCCACACAAAAAAATTGGTCGTTTACCCATGGTCAAAAACATCATATCCTTACCAAAATAATTCGCATATAAATATATACATAATGAAAATAGGAAAAGATGAAAATGAATATTTATTATTATAAAGCTGATTACTTTGTTTTATTTATTAATGCAATGTAATATTTGTAATGAATCAATATAGTTAACAAAGCGGCATCTCGGCGTAACATTACTAACAGAATCCGGGGTAACTTCAACTTTACATCTTAAACATCAACTTCCTTAGTGATCTGTCAATCTCTCCCTGGACGATCTGTGAAGCCTTCACCTACCTGTAATGTAAACACTACGTGTTAATAATCACACCTCCCAGGCCTGTATTCCAGGTTCAATGTATTCCAGGTCCATGTGTACCAGGTCATGTATTCCAGGTCCTGTGTACCAGGGCCATGTATTTCCGTCCATGTTGTACCAGGTCCAGTATTCAGGTCCATGTGTACCAGGTCCATGTTTATTCCAGGTAAATGTATTCCCAAGGTATATGTATTCCAGATGTGTTCCGGTCATTTGTATTCCTGGTCCTTGTATTACCTCGTCATGTATTCCAGGTCCAATAAATCCCAGGTCATGTATTCCAGGTTCCTTGTATCCAAGTTCTGGTATTCCAAGTTCAGGTATTCCAGGCTCATGTATTCCAGATTCATGTATGACCAGGCCCCAAGTTATTCCAGGTCCCTGTATACTAGGTCCATGTATTCCAGGTTTTTGTATTTCCAGATCCATGTATTCCACGCCCATGTATTCCAGGTCCATTGTATACAGGTTAATGTATTTCAGGTCCCATGGTATACCACGCCCATGTGTAACAGCTCCATGTATTTCTAGGTCCTTGTATTACCACGCACATTGCATTAACAGGTCCATGTTTCCCAGATGCATGTTTATACCACGTTCATGGTCTTCCAGGTCCATGTTATACCACGTTCCATGTATACCACCACCCCGTGCCCTAACAGGTCATGTATTTCCAGTTTCATGTATTCAGTGGTCTTGATGCCAGATCCTGTTATACCAGTCCATGTATAGTATACCAGGTCCATGTATTCCAGGTCAATGTATTCCTGGATCTTGTATTCCAGCTCCATGTATACCAGGTCCATGTGTTCAGGTAATGTATTCCAGATCCATGTATACCCGATCCGCGTATTTCAGATCCAGTATACCAGGTCCGTGTATTTCCAGGTCCATGTATACAGGTGCATGTATCCTGATTTATGTATTACAGATCTATGTATACAGGTTCCATGTGTTCCATGTCCTTGGATTCCAGGTCCTTGTAATCCAGGGTCCATATATTCCAGATCCATATATTCCAGATCCATGTATGTTACCAGAGCCTTTTATTCCAGATCCTTGTTATCAAGGTCGTTGTGTCCCAGATCTATTCAGTCTTGTGTTCAGGTCCTGTTTTCCATACCATGCATTACCAGGTCCATGTATTCCAGGCCTTGTTGCCAATCCATGTTATACAGGTCCATTTGTATTCCAGGCCATTTGTATTCCAGTTCCAGTATTCCAGGCTCATGTATTCAGGTCCTTGTATTCCAAGGACCTGTATTCGAGATCCGTGTTATTCCAGGTCCTTGTATTCAAGGTCCTTGCAATTCCAGGTCCTTGCATCCAGATCATTTGTATTCCAGTTCCATGTATACCATGTCCATGTATGCAGGTCCATGTATGCCAGGTCCATTTATTCAAGATCCATGTATTCAAGGTTAATGTATTAAAGACCCATGTATTCTAGGCCCATGTATACCAAGTCCAGTTTCCCCTATCCAAGTATTCCATTCCTGTATCCGGTTCTGTATTCAGGTCCATGTATTCCAGATTCATGTATACCAAGTCCGATCCGGGTCCATGAAAAACCGGGTCAAGCTTTCCCCGGGGTCCATGTATACCACGCCGTGTTAATGGTTATGTATTCCGGGTTACAATTCCAAACCCATGATTTCCAGCTCCTTGTATTCAGCTCCTGTTTTTTCCACTCTTTGTTTTCCAGCTCTTGTACCAGGAAAAAAGTTTCCAGATCAATATATAACAGGCCCCTGTATTCCATGTTACCCGCCCATGTGAACAAGTCCATGTAAAACGGGGCCCAAGTATTTAGGTTCATGTTTCCAGGTCCATTTATCCACCCCCATGTATATCAGGTCCATGTTTAAAGGTCCTGTATTCCAGGTCCATGTGTCCAGGTCCTTTTTTCCCGGTCCATGTGTACCAGGTCCATGTTTCCGGGGTAAATGTTTTCCGGTTTAAATGTTTTCCAATTGTGTTCCCTCATTGTTTTCCCGGCCTTGTATTCACGTCCATGTTTTCCAGGTCCATAAATACCAGGCCCATGTTTTCCAGGTCCTTGTATTCCAAGTTCAGGTATTCCGTTTCGGTATTCCGGTTCATGTATTCCAGATTCTGTATCCAGGCCCATGTATTCCGGTCCATGTATACCAGGCCCATGTATTCCGGGTTTTTTGTATTCCAGTCCATGTATTCCCGCCCCATTATTCCGGGTCCATGTATCGGTTCATGTATTAGGTCCATGTATACCCCCCCATGTGTAACAGCTCCATGTATTCAGGTCCATGTATCCACGCCCTTGCAAAGGTCCTGTATCCCAAGCTGATACCCCTTCATGTTTTCGGTCCAGTTACCACGTCCATGAAAACCCAAACCCCCGGGCATAACGGGCCCATGTTTTCCAGTTTCAGTATTCGGTCTATGTATGCCGATCCATGTAACCAGGTCCATGTATAGTTACCGGGTCCATGTATTCCAGGTCAATGTATTCCGGGATCATGTATCCAGCCCCTGTATACCGGCCCCTGTTTTCCAGGACAGTATTCCAGATCCATGTATCCAATCCGGTATTTCAGATCCGTATACCGGGCCCTTTAATTCCAGGTCAGTATCCCAGGTGCTTTGTATTCCAGATTTATGTTTTTACAGATCCATGTATACCAGTCCATGTGTTCCAGGTCCTTGGATTCCAGATCCTTGTAATCCAGGTCCATATATTCCAGATCCATATATTCCAGATCCATGTATACCAGTCCTATTTTTCCAGATCCTTGTATTCCAGGTCGTTGTGTCCCAGATCTATTCCCAAGTCCTTGTTTCCAGGTCCATGTTTTCCCAATCCATGCATACCAGGTCCATGTATTCCGGCCCAGTATGCCAAGTCCATGTATACCAGGTCCATGTATTCCAGGCCATGTATTCCAGATCCAAGTATTCCGGGCTCATGTATTCCGGGGTCCTTGTATCCAAGGCCCGCTGTATTCGAGATCCTGTATTCCAGGTCCTTGTATTCCAGGTCCTTGCATTCCAGGTCCTTGCATTCCAGTCCTTGTATTCCAGATCCATGTTATACCTAGGTCCATGTATGCCAGGCCCAAATGTATGCCAGGCCATTTATTCAAATCCATGTATCAAGGTTCATGTATTCAGTTCCATGTATTCTAGGACCATGTATACCAAGTCCATGTATTCCTATCCAAGTATTCCATGTCCATGTATACCAGGTTCATGTATTCCAGGTCCATGTATTCCAGATTCATGTATAACCAAGTCATGTATTCCACGGTCCATGTAAACCAGGTCAATGCATTCCGTCCATGTATACCACGCCGATGTATAATAGGGCCTATGTATTCCAGGTCTACATTTACAGTCCATGTATTCCAGCTCCTTGTATTCCAGATCCATTGTATTCCAGTCTCTGTATCACAGCTCTTGTATCCAGGGACACAAGTATTCCAGATCAATTATCATAACAGGTCCATGTATTCCAATGCCAGGCTCAGCAGTCCCCACATTTGGTTTGAGACGTACTCCATGTAATCCGTGCCGGCCAGGTTAAACATTTTAACCGCTAGTTTGGCAGGGCCAGCAACATATGTCTATGTATACCATTCAGCCTACATCAGGCAGTATCTCAGTTATACCTCCTCACTCGCACACTATACCTCCTGGCACACGGACGTTATCCCTCGTCACATACACGCTATCCTCTCCCTAAACACACGTTATCCTTTCCCAAATACACGTTATACCTCCTCAAACACACACGCGTTGTCCCTCCTCACACACACGCTATACCTAATCAAAACGTTACACCTCCTCAAATACACAGACGTTATACCTACACACGTTATACTCCTCACACACACACACACACACACACACACACACACACACACACACACACACACACACACACACAGTTTTAAGACGAAGTATGATAAAGCTCATGGAGCAGGGAGAGGGAGGACCCAGTAGCGGTCAGTAAAGGGGCGGGGACCAGGAGCTGAGTACTAACCCCTGCAACCACAATTAGGCGAGTACAATTAGGTGAGTACACGTTATACCTCCTCACACACACAACACCACACACACACACACACACACACACACACACACACAAACTTGAGAATAGCGTTCCGGTACCTCAGTAAAGAATCGTTCAAGACTTTATACACTGTGTACGTCTGGCACATACTGGAGTACGCAGTACCAGTTTGGAACCCACACCTGGTTAAACACGTCAAGAAATTAGAGAAAGTGCAAAGGCTTGCAACAAGGCTAGTTCCAGAGCTCAGGGGAATGTCCTCGAAGAATGGTTGAGGGAAATAGGTCTGACGACAAGGGAGGACAGGAGGGTCGGGGGAGAATAAAAAAACGACAAGAAAATGTGCGTGGAATAGAAAAGGTGGACAAAGACAAAATTTCCAGAGATGGGACACAGAAAATTTAAGGGGTCAAAATTTGGAAGAAAAAGACTAGATGGAAAAAAGGGATGTTAGGAAGTTTTTTTCGCCACGATTTGCCGGGAATTTTAAATGTCTAGCAGTGAGTTTGTGGGGAGGAACCATACATAGTTTTTAAAGACGAGTTTGAAAAAGCCATGGACGGGGGGGGAGGACTAGTCCCTCGTGAAAGGGGGGCCGGGAGCTGGCCGACCCCTTAACCCAAAATTTTGGTGCTCTTTTTTGGGGGGGTTAACGTTTTAACTTACAAAAAACAAAAAAAAAAATTAAACACCAACAACCAAAACAAAAACAAACTCAAAACACACCCCAACCACAAACAAAAATCAACCAACACTAACTCCACACACAACACCCAACAACCTAAACACCAACCCCACCAAACAACAACTCACACCACACACCACACACCCCACACCCACCAAACACACCATACACACACACACACCCCAACACACACACACCCCACCCAACACTCAACAAAAAATCACCACACACACCACACACAAAAAAACCACACACAACACACAACACACACCCACACACACAACCACACCAAACAACCAACCACCTCACACCACATACACACACCACACACAAAAACCACACACCACCACACACACACACACACACACTCACCACACACACACACACACCACACACAACACACACCAAAACACACACACACACACCAACACACACACCCCCAACACTCACAACACCACACAACCCAACACACACACACAACCACAACATCACACACACACACCACACCACACTCACACCAAACACACACACCACACAACAACACACACAACCATACACAAAACCACACAAACACACACCAAACACACCACACCCCACACCTCCACAACACCACCCACACAAACAAAACACAAACCCCAAAAACACAAAACCACAACACACACACCCAACACACACACCCACACACACACACAGGGGGGAAGTGAGAAAATCAACTGTTGAACTAAAATAAACCTGTGAGATGGCAGGGGTCCCGGATGACTGTAGCCAGGCTGCGGGGGGGTCCCAGCGGTGCTGGGGGACCGCTGCTGTGGGGTAGCCAGCTGCTGTGGGGTGCCAGGGCTGTGGGGTAGCCAGTGCTGTGGGGGTAACCAGCTGTGCTGGGGTAACCGCTGCTGATGGGTGGGCAGCTGGTGCTGAGGGGCTATTTTGGTTGGAGTACCCAGTTGGTGTGGGGTAGCTAGTGGTGTTTGGGGTAATCAGCTGGGCTGGGAAAACATCGGTGCTGGGGTTAAATAGCTGGTGCTGCGGGTGACAGTGGGCTTGGGTTTCCCAGTTGGCGCTGGAGTAGCCACTGGCGCGGGGGTAGTCAGCTGTGGGGGGGGTTTAGCAGGGAGGGGGGTTACTAGTGGTGTTGGAAAAATCACGGGTGGGAGTAGTCACTGGTGCTGGGTAGTCCGGGTGGAGGTACTAGCCGGTGCTGGGGTAGCATGGTGTTGGGTAATCAGGTGGTGCGGGAGTGTCAGCTGGTTTTGATGTAGCTAGCCGGTGCTGTTAATCGATGGTGTGGGTTTTAAGTCAGTGGTGTTGGGTATTCACTGGTGGGGGGGAGCTTGCTGGTGTAGGTAGCCAGTGGTGTTTGGGGTAGCCAGGGGGGCAGGGGGTGCCACTGGTGCTGGGTAAAAACCTGGGGGGGGGTAGTCAGCTGGTGTTGGGTAGCTTGCTAGCGCTGGGGTATCAGCTGGTGTGGGAGGCAACTGGTTGGGGGTAGCCTGAAAAGGTTTTTGTATCCGCTGGTTTGGACCACCGTTCACCCAAATTTTACAAAAAAATTTTGCCAAACACTCCACCAAAACCCTTCCCCTTACTCCCCTAACACTCCCCCCTTTTAAAACTCCGCCTTTAACCTCCCCGGTTAAAAACCCCCGGGGTAACAAAAAACCCCCAAACACCCCACATAACACCCCCCCCGGGGTAACACCCCCCCGGGTAACACTCCCGCGGTTTACACCCCAGGGTAACACTCCCCGGTAACACCCCCCCGGGTAACACCCCCCGGTAAACCCCCGGGGTAACACCCCCGCGGTAACACCCCCCGCGGTAACACCCCCCGCATAAACCCCCGCGATAACACTCCCGCAAAAACACTCCCGCGGTAACACCCCCGGGGTAACACTCCGCAATACACTCCCGCGCAAAAACACTCCCGGCAAAAAACACCCCGCGCAAAAACATCCCGCGAAAAACCCCCGCGCAATAACACCCCGCGCAATAAACACTCCCGGCAATAACCCCCGCAAAAACCTCCCGCAATAACACCCCGGGAATAACACCCCCGAATAACACTCCCGCAAATAACCCCCGAAATTAAAAAACTCCCAATAACACTCCGCAATAACACCCCGCAATAACATATGACTTATAATCATTATAAACAATTAAATTTCTTGTAAAAATTAGTTAAATGATTCGATATAACATCGTTTATAATAGGCATTAGTACTGAATTTGGAGCCAAAATTTTGGGGGATCACACAGGGTCTGATATTTATAAACTGTTTTATACAGGTTACCCAGTTATCACAGAGATGTATGTCTCTGAAAATACATAAAGTTTTTGTCACTTTAAATGTATATATTTTCCATCCCTAAAAATAAAATTAAAGTATACCTATTACACACAGATGTGTGTATACAAAATACACATCTTGGGTGTATATAAAATGAAGGGATTTAATTTCAGTGTATTTTCCCTGGGGTGGAGAGGTAGTGAGGCGACCGTCCTGTTGTAGCGTAACCAAGTGAGGGACAATAAGCTTCTTCAAGCTGAGCTTTGAAAATTCGAAGCGACCTGAAAACCCTTTTAATGAGTCGTTTCTTCACGGTGTTTTTTTCAACTTCATGAAAAACGGGATTTTCCCCACACCCAGCGCTGTATGTTTTCCTTGTAACATCCAAAATTTAATTCCCAAACTAAGAATTAAAATAACCTGATGGGGGGTATACAGTTGGTTAAAGGGTTTTTAAGCTATGAAATAAATGTTGTCGGTAAACCGTCCACCCCAGACAAGAATTTTTTAATGCCCAAAGAATTCAAACAAATTCTTAAAAATTATCCCTGAGAGATATGCGTGTCAGGGTATTTCCCGGTGGGTTACAGGGACTTGCGCCTATAACCCTCGTGTAGTGATAGACTTTAAACCCCACTAACCAATCAATCAAACCTTTAAAACCCTTGTGTAGTAGACGACTTAAAACCCCCAATTCAAAATATTAATTTAATAAACTATATTTATACTGTACAGAGCATAGCGACACAAGACATATTATATTAGCTGACTCAAGACATACTACTAAAAAGCTGAATCAATGCATTTACTATTAGCTGAAATCAATGCATACTAATCAGCTGACATCAATGACATAATATTTTAAAAGAAAGTCCCCTTTTTTAGAAGAACATTTTTGGGAAAAATTTGGCAATTTTTCTCCCCGGGTGGACCCCCCACCGGTTGACTAAACCCGGGACCCTTTTTAGTGCTAGGTGAACGTGGAACAGGTTATTATGGAAAACCGTTTTAATGTTTCCACCCCCGTTCCGGGGGAAACGAAACCCAGACCTCAGTGTGTAGCTGATGTTACCAACGGGCTTCGGGACCGCATTTTATGTGTTGCTTAATAAGTTCGACGTATCATGAATACCCCTTTTGTCCCCACTCTTTCCCTCTCTCTCTCTCTTCACCCTTCTTCCTCTTCTCTCTCTCTCTCCCCCTCTCTCTCTCTCCCCTCTCTCTCTCTCTCTCTCTCTCCCCCTCTCTTTGTACATATGTCGTGCTGAATAGGGAAAATTGGTCATTAGCAAAAATCATTTAAAATTTAAAAACTTTTAAAATGTTCTTTATACGTTTTTGAAAGTTTTCATCAAAAGGGTTTAAAGTAAAAATTAATAATTTTGTTCTTAAAAGAACCTTTGAAAACTTTCCTAAATTTTTTAAAACCCGCGCTATATCCGGGCTGCACATCTCCGGCTCTCAAAAACATATAAAAATACACTCCTTTTGAGTGAGTCTCCCGGGTTGGAAATATTATGAATTATCACCACACATTTTTTGTTTATTTTTTTATTTTTTTTAAAAAAAATACATAAGCAATAAAAAAAAAAAGGATTATCCTCAACAGATGTAATAAACTTTCTATGGCCATTTAAAACCAATACAAATAAAAAAAAAATTTTACATCATGTAAAAATATTCTAAATGAAAACACAAACGTAACCAAATTAAGGAGAGTATTTGCTACTTCCATAAAATACACAACGTAAAACACAAAAAGTACCAAATTAAGGGAAGTAGATGCATACTTCCGTACTACTACTCAACATAAAAAACAAACGAACCAAATTTTTAAAGGGGGTAAGATGTACTTCCGACTTCATAACTAAAAAGTATTTTTTTTCTTAAACGTATAAGTTTTTTTTTTTTTTTTTTTTTTTTTCACCCGAATTTTCGTAACAAAAATGCTAAAAACTTGTGTATAAATCGTTATGTAACTGTAAACCAACTAAAATTGCTCAAGAAAAGGGACTTAAAAAACAGTACCGGATTGTGACCCAAATTAATTTAAAATTTAAATGTGCCAAAAAAACCCAAAAAATTTAAAGTTTTAGATAAAACGTGACATTTTAAAAAAAAAAGTTGATAAAATGCCTCCCTACCCCAAGGTCACAGTAAGAAAAGTTTGAAAAAAAAAACCGTAATCCCTATATGTGTATATAAACCTATCTCTTAACCTCCTCAAGATGGCCTTAATAAGGCAAGTTAAATGTCTCCTATAACCAAACTTCGACACCCCCCTCCTTTTCCCCCATTTTGGGAAACCCCATGTCTTCGGGCCAGGGTCATTCCTGTCCTCTTCCCAGCCCCTGTCAATTTGGCAAAGAATCTCATACAAAAACCCACCCAACATTCTTACTGATCATCCATAATATTTTTCCTCAACCCTTGCAGAGGTGGGTGGAAAAGGGCCAAGCATGCAAGGGGGTTTTTACACGAGGGTAATCGTATATGGGCAGGGGTGATGGTAAGTGCCACAAAGCAAGGGTTTTTAAAACACGGGGAAATACGTCTCCCATGACGGGTGTGAGGTGGACCAAGTGAAGGTGTTATATGGGGGGGTTAAGCACCCCATGAAGAGGTGTATGGTAAGTGACCAAGAAGCAAGGGGGTTTTTCATACACGAGGGAATCAGTCATCCCCTGACAGAGGTGTGTGGTTTAAATGCCCAAAAATGCAAGGTGTTTTAATACACAAGGGGGTTTCAGAAGACAAGGGGGTGTGGTAAGTGACCAAGCTTGCAAGGTGTTATTTACCGGGGGTAATCATCCCCTGACAGAGGTGTGATGGGAAATGCCAAGATGAAAGGTGTTTTTTAACACAAAGGGGAATTCGTACCCCTGGGGGTGTGAGGTAAGGGGACCAAGCATCAAGGGTTTTTAAAGGGAATACGTTCCCCTGCGGGTGTGATGGTAAAGTGCCAAGCATGCAAGGTGTTTTTATACCAGAGGTTAAACAGTACCCTGACGGGTGGATGGTTTTGGACCCAAACATAGAAAGGGGGTTATATACAAGAGGGTTAATACAGTCTTCCCATACAGGGTGGGATGGTAAGTGCCAAGCATAGCAAGGGGTTTATTTTTAAAAGGGGTAAAACAGATCCCTTTAAGGGTGTGATGGTAAGTACCAACATTGCAAGGTGTTATATACACAGAGGGTAATACAGTCATCCCATGACAGAGGTGTGATGGTAAGTGAGCAAGCATAGCAAGGTGTTATATACACAGAGGGTAATACAGTCATCCCATGGGACACGCATGCAGAGATATAAACCTAAATTGTCCACTATCAAACTGGATCACACACTTAAACCAGCTAGCATCACACGTACCTCCTAACACCTACTGACCAGCTAGCATCACACGTACCTCCTAACACCTACTGACCAGCTAGCATCACACGTACCTCCTAACACCTACTGACCAGCTAGCATCACACGTACCTCCTAACACCTACTGACCAGCTAGCATCACACGTACCTCCTGACACCTACTGACCAGCTAGCATCACACGTACCTCCTAACACCTACTGACCAGCTAGCATCACACGTACCTCCTAACACCTACTGACCAGCTAGCATCACACGTACCTCCTAACACCTACTGACCAGCTAGCATCACACGTACCTCCTGACACCTACTGACCAGCTAGCATCACACGTACCTCCTAACACCTACTGACCAGCTAGCATCACACGTACCTCCTAACACCTACTGACCAGCTAGCATCACACGTACCTCCTAACACCTACTGACCAGCTAGCATCACACGTACCTCCTAACACCTACTGACCAGCTAGCATCACACGTACCTCCTAACACCTACTGACCAGCTAGCATCACACGTACCTCCTAACACCTACTGACCAGCTAGCATCACACGTACCTCCTAACACCTACTGACCAGCTAGCATCACACGTACCTCCTAACACCTACTGACCAGCTAGCATCACACGTACCTCCTAACACCTACTGACCAGCTAGCATCACACGTACCTCCTAACACCTACTGACCAGCTAGCATCACACGTACCTCCTAACACCTACTGACCAGCTAGCATCACACGTACCTCCTAACACCTACTGACCAGCTAGCATCACACGTACCTCCTAACACCTACTGACCAGCTAGCATCACACGTACCTCCTAACACCTACTGACCAGCTAGCATCACACGTACCTCCTAACACCTACTGACCAGCTAGCATCACACGTACCTCCTATACCTCCTAACACCTACTGACCAGCTAGCATCACACGTACCTCCTAACACCTACTGACCAGCTAGCATCACACGTACCCCCTAACACCTACTGACCAGCTAGCATCACACGTACCTCCTAACACCTACTGACCAGCTAGCATCACACGTACCTCCTAACACCTACTGACCAGCTAGCATCACACGTACCTCCTAACACCTACTGATCAGCTAGCATCACACGTACCTCCTAACACCTACTGACCAGCTAGCATCACACGTACCTCCTAACACCTACTGACCAGCTAGCATCACACGTACCTCCTAACACCTACTGACCAGCTAGCATCACACGTACCTCCTAACACCTACTGACCAGCTAGCATCACACGTACCTCCTAACACCTACTGACCAGCTAGCATCACACGTACCTCCTAACACCTACTGACCAGCTAGCATCACACGTACCTCCTAACACCTACTGACCAGCTAGCATCACACGTACCTCCTAACACCTACTGACCAGCTAGCATCACACGTACCTCCTAACACCTACTGACCAGCTAGCATCACACGTACCTCCTAACACCTACTGACCAGCTAGCATCACACGTACCTCCTAACACCTACTGACCAGCTAGCATCACACGTACCTCCTAACACCTACTGACCAGCTAGCATCACACGTACCTCCTAACACCTACTGACCAGCTAGCATCACACGTACCTCCTAACACCTACTGACCAGCTAGCATCACACGTACCTCCTAACACCTACTGACCAGCTAGCATCACACGTACCTCCTAACACCTACTGACCAGCTAGCATCACACGTACCTCCTAACACCTACTGACCAGCTAGCATCACACGTACCTCCTAACACCTACTGACCAGCTAGCATCACACGTACCTCCTAACACCTACTAACACACTGAACCTTCCCTCGTTTCCATCTAAGCAATACACCCACACCACACACACACACACACACACACACACACACACACACACACACACACACACACACACACACACACACACACACACACACACACACACCCGACGGCGAGCCCATTGAAACCCCGGATGACATTCTCAATCCTTACCCCAGCCATGACAACCCCCCCCCCCCCCACTACAAAGCGAGTAAGATCCCAATAGTTAAACTACGATAACCTACGGTGAAGGCTCCCTCCCACCGCGATCCATATATTTCCCTGTTCCTGCAAACCGTCCTATAAAAAGTAGCTGCCAGTACCCGTTTCCTCGCCACCCAATCCCCATTCCCACGCATACCCCACGACACGTACACGAAATCTACCATTAAATATGCCAATGCACGTTGTGTACTCTCTGGCACCCCTCCCACATCCAAAACGAGCGTTCTCAACACCGGTATGCCCCCCCTCCCACTAGCCTCACAATCCTACTCATCCAATCCCTAACATTCCCCAAACATTCGCAAAAATACACCGCATGATATGCCGTATCCTCGCCACCACACACTCCACACCCACTCTCCTCTACTATTCGCCTCGCCCGCAGGACCGCTCCTGACGGCAAAATGCCATGCAGGAAACTGAACATAACCTCCCGCACCCGAGGTCTGAGCTTCAACTTACGAAAACGACACCAAATATCTCCCCATCCATAGATGGGGTATATTCCCTCCACCGGCACCACCACCCGGCTCCCAATTACTCTCGCCAAAACCCCTATGCGAATCTTGCCAGGCTCCCGTAGGACCATGAGGGTACACAGCACCTCCTCACATTCCCTCAACTCTGCACCCACATACCACCTCTGCACTCCCTCATACAGAAGCTTTAACCCCCCCCCACACCCGACCCGTACATATTCCCTTCGTAAGAAAACATATTTTACCCAACGCCGTAGATCCAATAACCCTAACCCCCCCTGACGTACCGGCAGCATTACCACCTCCCTCCTCAGCCAATCACACCCAGAACCCCATATAAACCTAAACACCTGCTTTAAAATTCTCGTAATTCCTTGCCCCGTTAACACTACTGCAAGTGCCACCACTACAAGTGCCACCACTACAAGTGCCACCACTACAAGTGCCACCACTACAAGTGCCACCACTACAAGTGCCACCACTACAAGTGCCACCACTACAAGTGCCACCACTACAAGTACCACCACTACAAGTACCACCACTACAAGTGCCACCACTACAAGTGCCACCACTACAAGTGCCACCACTACAAGTGCCACCACTACAAGTGCCACCACTACAAGTACCACCACTATAAATATCACCACTACAAACATAAACACTACAAGTATCTTCACTACAGCTACCACCACTACAAATATTATCACTGCAATCTTCAACAGTGTAAGTACCTCATCTACAAGTATCTCCACTTCCATTACCACTACTGCAAGTATCTCCATTACACGTCTCACTACTACGAATATCACCACTACATGTAGAAATACTTCTAACACCAACACTAAAATTCTCACCACTGCAAACATCATCTCTACAAGTATCAACTCTACAAGAATCACTACTTCGAGTACCACTACTACAAGAATTATCAAAGCAAGTATCACCACTACGAGTACCACCACTTCAAGTATCACCAGTACAAGTATCAGTACTTCCAATACCATCGCTACAATGAATCACTACTACAAGTCTCAGTTCTTCCAGTACCACCGAAACACGTATCACCGCTACAAATGTCACCACCACTACAAGACTCGGTACTTCCGGTACCACAGCTTCAAATGTCACCACTACAAATATCAGTATTTTCAATACCAACACTACAAGTATCACCTCTTCAAGTATCATTACTATGAGTACCACCATTACATGCATAAAAACTACAAGTATCAGTACTCACAGTATCACCAGAATACCAGTATGACAAGTATCACCAGTACAGGTATCATCAGTACAAGTGTTACAACTACAAATACCACCACTACATATATCACCAATACAAGCATCACCACTACGAGTACCACCACTACAAGTATCACCACTACAAATATCACAACTACGTTTAACTCTACGTACTACTACTACTACTACTACTACTACTACTACTACTACTACTACCACCACCACCATCAACACCACCACCATCAACACCACGATCATGATCACCACTACCTTCAGTTCCTCCTACTATCACCACTACTTCCATCAACACTACTACTACTACTACTGCCATCAACACCACTATTATGATCAGAACTACCTTCAACACCTACCACCAAAAGTACTACCTTTATCAACACTACTACCATCAACACTACAACCATCAACACCAATATCATAAACACTACCTTATATCCCATCTACTACCACTTATCATTACCACCTACTACCAACACCACTTATCACCACCATTACTATCATCACTACTCTCATTCACACTGCTTCCACCAGCTGTGATAAGCAGTGCACGAGCATGCTGGATCAGGTGCCCAAGGCGGTCACTTGTTTTTCCCATCCCTGAGATGAGACGTCGGTAACATAAGCTTGGCAGGAAGCTCAGTTGAGTGAGACGAGGTATTGTCTTGATAATATTCCCGCTGCCTTTATGTTTGAACATGGATTCATAGTTGAAAAGGAATTGTTATATAGATGATCACTGTATCCAAGAATATAAAACTTTATGTATGAAAACAGTGCTCGTGGACCTTAAGAACTCTAAGATGTTTTGTACGCCTACGGAGGATGTGGACTGGAAAATCCTACTTCGACTAGTGGATGGTACCACTATGACCCCGCCTCCGCCTGCTTCACCTCACCTCACTGCAGTATATAAGCCACGTCTACGGCCCTATGCTGTACAGAGAGACAGACATTCTGCTCTTGACTCTCGCCCTGGCAGGTCATAGCAGCTCTCCTTACTTACTCTGTCTCCCTACGATCCCCGTTGGGGAGGGGAACCTTTACCAGCGTCGTCTTCACCTTGACTTGCACGATGAGCTACGCAAATCGTGTAAAGATCAAGCCAAAAAGTGGTACCGTTGATGATTCAACGAAGATTGCTCTTGCAACTGTTGTTCAGGGAGCACTGCAAATTAAATTTAACACCATTTTGTCCCTGAAAGAAGCATTCATTGTTGTGTGTCACGATGATGCTGAAGCAGAGAAGCTACTCACTACAGAAGCCACCACTACACTTACTGCTCAAGGGTTTACTTTTTACGTCCATTCTCCTGCCCTCAGGCCTGGAAATCAGTATTCCTTAAAAAACTTGCCCAAGATTCTGACGTCTCAACACCTGCAGAACTCAAGACATCCATCGAGACGCAAAAATACTTGGGCTACTGTAGACAGCATTACAAAAATCCCGAACTGCATCGTCCATGCTCAAGGTCCCCTTCACCGACGTCAACATGGCTGGCCATTTGCTCTGACGAAGGTCTTGCTGTCTACTACTACTACATCAGTCCTACCTACATTGAAGCAGAGAGATATCAGTACATTCAACATTGCTGGAACTGTTATTCATACCATCACACCACCAAAGCATGTCCAGTAAAAAGACAAGAAGTTCTGCACTACAGGGGTTTAGTGAGGGACACCCCCCTTCAGTTCCTGCACCGCTGCTGCTCCAACACAACCATCGTGCTTAAAAACTGTAAGAGAAAACGCCCCACCATACACTGGCAGCAAAATGTCCTACAAGGAAGGTTATTGTGAAGAAAACACAAGATGCAGCAAAGAAAAAATCTACTAGCAACATACCAACGTATGCAGCAATTGCAAAGATACAAGCTAACACTACAAAATTACTTCAAGCATCTACTCAGCCAGCCTCCTCCATCATCACTCCTCCAACATGTGACGTAACCAAGATCCACTACTGTCTACTATACGCTCACATGCAGAACATGGCTGTACCTGGAACCTTTAACTCTACCATCAACGAGTTATTTGCATTAAATAATATGCCATCATTCATATTCCCAGCATCTCCACCTTCGGAAGAAATACTAAAATTCACCAAGGACCTAATACCCCCTTTTGAGCCAGCAGCTCCAACATCTCCAACAACTAGTGACGTCACTAAAATGCCTCCTATTCGTCGATCGCCTCCTAATCGTCGATTGGCTCGTCGTGGCGGCGTACCTCCACTCACCACTACTCATATGGACCAATCAGAAGCCACGATTCTACCACAATCTTCTACACCCTCTCAGTGGAGACACCAACATTGAAAGAACCTTCAATGCTGCAACCACCAAAAAAAAACCTCTCCACCCCATCACTCGACGTATTCATACAGCAGACCAACATCGAGATCAACACCTGCAGTGGAAAAGATATAACTTTTATACGACTCCTGACCAAGAACCCACCATGAATGTCGACACTTTGTACGAGAAATCACACGACAGAACAGTCAAGTTTACAAATCGTAAGGACCCCACTGCTCCTTCACTAAAATCAGGATGACCCTTGACCAGTTTGCAAGCCGACCCAGCAATTTCGCCCCAAGATTACAAGACTACTCATCGTTTCCTTCCAACATTTTCCCACAACATAAGGAATGCCTCCATCACTGAAGAAATGAAGTAACTCCTGATTCACAATTAAACGACACCTGACCAATCAAGAAGCTAGCCTCCCTTGACCACGGCCTCCAGCTTCTGCCAGCCGCCAATCAACATCAAGATGCAGCAATCTTCCATCCAGCAAGTTGAAATTTTAGCACCTCCAGAGTTCCTGCTGTCTTCTATGTCGTTTTCGTTATTGTTTATCCGGGGCTTAGCAGTTGGGTTTAGTCCTGACTCTTTTTCTCTTCGACTCAAGACATTCGTCTCACCGTCTATTCTTCGCACTGTCCCCACTTGCCCCTCGCCCCTTGTGGGTCCTTACCTGTGAGTCCGATCTGATCTATGCTGTACATTCTACAAGATTGATGGACTGAACACATCGACTCCAGGCTGAGGGACTGATTACCTCATACTCCTCCTCTCCTTACGCCTTCCTCTTTGTATTGGACTGATCAAGCCAGTGTGTGGCGAAACGTTTCCTGAATAAAGATTCCCATATGCTGCATAAGTGTCTCAATCTTCAACAGTTCATCTTCACTACACATCACTAACACAGTTCATCTTCACTACACATCACTAACACAGTTCATCTTCACTACACATCACTAACACAGTTCATCTTCACTACACATCACTAACACAGTTCATCTTCACTACACATCACTAACACCATCACAGATCATCTTCACTACACATCACTAACACAGTTCATCTTCACTACACATCACTAACACCATCACAGATCATCTTCACTACACATCACTAACACCATCACAGTTCATCTTCACTACACATCACTAACACCATCACAGATCATCTTCACTACACATCACTAACACCATCACAGATCATCTTCACTACACATCACTAACACAGTTCATCTTCACTACACATCACTAAGACCATCACAGTTCATCTTCGCTACATTATCACATTTCATTTTCACTACACTTCACTTACACCACCAACGTTCCTCACTATTTAACAGTCAAATAGCATAAATTAGAAAGGTAAGAATTGTTCTGGGACTCTATTGATAGAATATTGTAAATCTTACACAACGTTCCTCACTATTTAACAGACAAATAGCATAAAAGATTTTAAAAAGGTGAGAATTGTTCTTTGGAATATATTGATACACCATCAACGTTCCTCACTATTTAACTGACAAATAGCATAAAAGATTAAAAAGGTGAGAATTGTTCTTGGAATATATTGATACACCATCAAAAGTTCCTCACTATTTAACTGACAAATAGCATAAAAGAAAAAAGGGAGAATTGTTCTTGGAATCTATTGAACCAATATTGTAAAATCTTACACCATCAACGTTCCTCACTATTTAACAGTCAAATAGCATAAAAGATTTAAAAGGTAAAAATTATTCTTGTAACCTATTGATCGAATTGTTTCCAAAAAGGATATGAAGAAAAATTTCTCTGGTGCTCCCCGAGACCGACCTTGGGTCATCCCTACTGCACCGCAACTGGGTTAACGGACTTGTGAAAGTTGACTTTCTCATTGATTCTGGATCACCCTCTCCGCTATTGACGATAAATTTCTCCAGGGTACTGGGCTTAGTGAATTTATCAAAATATAACAATGTTTTCAATGTAGTTCGATACTCTAAAGAAAACATGCAAGTTCACTGGAACAATAAAACTTTACATCAAGATCTCCAACGCAGTAATGGGGCCATGAGTTTCATGTCTCCGACAGAGGCCCTTTAAAAGTACTCGGTAGAGACTTTCTAGGACAACACGATGCTGCACTTACCTTGTCTCGGTCAGGATGCCGTCTCCACTTCAAAAGCGAAAAAGGAAGACGGCAATTTCGACAAGTTTCTCACTATCCCCTGCGAAGTCTTTGGTCACAAAACAGAAGCCCTTCTAGACCACGGGCAGTCTATGGTGAGTGTGAACCCTGACTTCGTTAGTCCCTGACCAACTTTCTCAGCTGGAACCACAAAAAAAAAATCGTTGAGTTTCAGACTTGGACTGGAAATCGTTGGAAAGCTGATTACCACCACAGACCAGTTCCAATATTGATAAACAACCGCCGCTGGACAAGTCACTGTACCGACTTTCATAAAGCAATTAATTTCGATGTCAACCAGGCATTAATTTCTAAAAGACCAAAATTTTGTTCTTTATTTCAAAAAATATCTTGCACGTCCTCGTAAGAAACCAAAACGATTGGCAAGACAGAAATAGAAGAAAATTTAGGGTGACTGTGACAGAAAGTACAGAAACACCGGTAAATTCGTCATTTTACCAGAGTAACGTGGCTTCAAGAGTATTAGCGTGCTGAGTGACGGTCACCGGTAAAAAGCCACCAACGCCTCTACACACACAAACACACCACACACACACACACACACACACACACACCACACACACAAACAACAAAACACACACACACACACACCACAAAAAAAAAAAAAAAAAAAAAAAAAAAAAAAAAAAAAAAAAAAAAAAAAAAAAAAAAAAAAAAAAAAAAAAAAAAAAAAGAACTCTGAGCGCCCCCTCCACGTGGTGAGTTCTGGGGTGTTTTGTCTGACTGTCAGAAGAAAAATGTCAGGCAAAATAGTGAGAGCTGCTGTCAGTATACAGTTTGTGTTATGTACAGTATGAACATTAAAATGGTATAAAATACCGACAGGTTGTTAGGTAAGACACATAGCAACAGTTGGAATCTTTTTTCGAAAACGTTTCGCCTACACAGTAGGCTTCTTCAGTCCCAGTACAGAAAGTTGATAGAAGCAGAAGTACTTGAAGACGATGTAACATCCATCACCCTTAAAGTTTTGGGTGGTCAAGGGCCC